>JAOPUL010003032.1:35454825-35478873 GCA_027564515.1 Octopus rubescens | reverse complement strand
CGATGTAATCGATTACACCCCTCCCCCAAAATGGCTGGCCTTGTGCCTAAATCAGAAACCATTATTATTATTATTAGTAGTAGTAGTATTTCTTTCAAAAGTCAAAAGTTTTATTAACTACTTTAGGTGGTGAATGGTTGGTGGAGTTGTTAGTGTTGGATTGAATGCCTTGTGGTGTTTGTTCTAACTCTTTGAACCTTGAGATCAAATCCTGCTGAAGTCAATTCTGCCTTTCATCCTTTTATAGTAAAAAAAAAAAATCCCAGATTGTCAGAATTGTAAGAATGTGGGATTTGATACCTTGTTGTATTTATTCCGGTTCTCTACATTCTCTGTCAGCTTTGCCCAACCCATAGGCCTGGATATTATAGATGTGTAGTCATCAAGAAAAGCCATCACATGTGTCTGTGTTCCAGCATTTGTAAAGTATTTGAAGATTTTCATTGTGTTGTTGTTGTTTTAGTTTTAGCTCCAAATTAGTCCTAATTAAACAGACCCCTAATAATAGACATTTAAACTATTACCATCTCTTTTTTTCTTTTTTGCTAGTACATTATCCATTGTTACTTTTTTTATGATGGTAGGGTCTGTGGTTTGAGGGAGATTTAACTGATATTTCCTGCTGGCTGAACAACAACATAGATATTTCGTCCTCAACTTCAGTAAATAAATCTTTAATCTTTTACCAAAGTTGTGTTGTCGTTTAGTTCCAGGTCAGTTCTGATTGACACCACATGGTCCTGTCCTTGCTGTGGTGTGGTGGCTTGCATGCCTCACTGACCCTGAGAGTTATGCCAGCAGGGTGCAAGCTCCTGGTTGGGCCTCCCATGCTGGACATGTCAAAGGATGGAGGCCAGACTAACCTGGACCACCTCTTCCTAGAGGTAAAAATGGGTTTGCAGAGGGTCAACACCCTTACCTAAAATTAAAAAGTAAAGTTACTGAAGCATCGGTGACAATTCAAAACCAAAACCTGGGAGAGGAAATCCTTTCTTCAGGGAAATATATGGCAGAGGGCAGCAAGGGGGGGAAAAAAGAGGATCTGAGCAGGAAAGACAGCCCAGTGTCGAGAAGAGTTGTTGATGGCCTACGTTCTATAGGGAGTGAATGGGTTAAGTAAGTATCAGCCCTGATTAAGGAAAGCTATAGATGTAGTAGTAGTTGGGGGGGGGGCATGTACTGTAACACCACGTTGCTGCATTCCCTTCTACTCCTGATGGATGACACCTCTGCACCACTCAGGTGACAACCCTCCAACCCATGAGTCTATTTGGGCAATTGTTGCTGGTGACGGCTTTACGAGGTCAGAGTTCAACTTCTTTTAGTGACCTTTTATGACATGCAGAGGAAACTTTGGGTCTATTCTTTTGACAGGCTGGTCCCTACACAGCACTAAATCAATATGAAATGAAATGTTTTGCCCCCAAGAACACAACATGCCACCCAGTTCAGGAATTGAACCCATGGTCTGATGATTGTGAGTACCACACCCTAACCTCTACACCATGCATCTTCACTATGAAGGAAAGCTATGATTTCCTTCATAGTGAATTGTTAAGATCTGGCTGCTATGTCAAGCGGGTCAAGTGACCCCAGAGAAGCTTCCCAATTGGCTCGTGGTTGTATTGTTATGGCTATAGTGCAGCTATTAGAATGGTTCTTTGATATGTGCAGTAAGTGTGTTCTTGGGTCTGTTGAGCAAGACATGATTGTCTCTCATATCTAACTAAACAATCAGTCGTAATATACTTTTCTAAAATACACTTAAATGTTTCCTTTCAGGTCTTTTTATCCTCACGGGCCGTTTATGTTATTGTTTTCAATATATGTGATGATCTATCCACCTCTCCCTCCACCAAATCTACAAATGACAACAACTTGGTAAGTATTTTCAGCCAAGTATATTTCTATTCACTTCGATGCAGGCATGGTTGTATAGTTAAGGGGCTTGCTTCCTAACCACATGGTTTCATCAACCTTAATGTTCAACTGGTATTTATTTTATCAAACCCGAAAGGATGAAAGGCTAAGTCAACCCTGGTGGCATTGGAATTCAGAACTTAAAGTCGGAAGAAATGCCACTAAGCATTTTCCCTGGCACTCTAACGATTCTACCAGCTTACTGCCTTACAGTCATACATATTAATTTTCTTAAATTTTGGAATATAAAATTGGGGTTCATCCAGACGCTGCTCAAAAACAGTTCTAGTCATCCAATGACCACCAGCTCAAGAAACTTCTCTGCTCTCTGCTAACCTATTCAATATAGCAGCAGGATCTTCCTCAGCAAATTTCTATTCTTTTAACTCTTTTCTTACCAAATTTCTGACGAAATACACTGCTTTTGTTTCACTTACTTTTGAAAATAACGAGGAATTTAGTAAAATAACTTTCTCATTATAAAGCTGGTGTTTGGAACATAACAGGAAATTTTGATAGAAGGTTTTAATATGGATCACTTGAAATCAAGAATTTTTATATAAAAAAAAAAACAGGAGTTGTCCCAGGTGGGTTGGTTATGAAAGGGTTACAATGGTAGTAACCTTTTTAATTTCTAGATCTTAAAATGGAAACTGCCTGGTTTAGTCACATTTGTTAGGGACAGCATGCAAGGTACTCCAGCCATGATCATCCCATCATTATTGGATAGGTGTGATTTGTGACTCATTTGATTGTTACTTCCCAAAAAGTCAAGCGACTATGTTGAGGCTTCCTCGTTATCATTGAGGGTGACTGCTTAATCACATATCAGACTAATGAAGTTAATGTTCACCTTGAATTACTCAGAGACAAATGGTAACTAGAAATGCCACCCGGATTAAATGCTTTGTTCCATCAACTTCATTCAAAAATTTTGAATTCAATAGATTTAATAAATGGCATTTAGACAGTAAATATCTATGTAAATGATATATAATTGCCAGTGCTGATAGTGTAATTAATATAGCTATTAATGAGGGCGGAGTTAAGTGGCAAATCAAACCACTTACGACTGATTACTTCAAATAACTTCCTGCAAATTCTCAAGAGATTTCTTTTAAATGTTAAGCATTGACAAAGAACCTAATTCTAATTACTAAGCATCGATAGAATTCTTTGTCTGATTTATTAAACATTTGTAGAGACTCGTACTTAATTAATAAATATTTATAGAGACTCCTAATTATATTCATTAAGAAACATTTATTGAAAATTTCAATCAATTGAAATATTGCTTAAACCAGTTGAGTTGATAATGTGTTGGCAATGTTTGGTTAATGAGTTGATGGTTTGTCTTCTGTCATTGGTCTTGTGTCCAAAACTATTAACTCTTGCTGGCCCAGTCTTTCAGTTGTAAATAAGAACTGAGCTGTATTTCATTAGTTTGCAATGTTTTATTTGAATTTCTCTCATCCTTAGTGAAACCTGGTGAAACCAAGATAGGTCCTTCCTATACAAAGCTGAATTTCCTTAACCCTTTTGATAGCAACTTATTTGAAATTGCTTTTGATTCTGTAAAAGAAACAGTTTATTTTAAAAGGTTCAGATTTAAATTGAAATGTTTCATCGTGAAGTTTTTTCATAAAGTTATGTTCCAAACATAATATCTTGTCAGTGAATTTGGTAGATGGAAATTGTGTGGAAGCCTGTCTTGTGTGTGTGTTTGTATCCCCCACCATCTCTAGGCACCTGGTGTTGGTTTGTTTATGCCCCCATAACATTAGTGGTCTGACAAAAGAGGCCAACAGAATAAGTACCAGACTTTAAAAAAAACAAGTACTGGGTTTGAGTTGTTTCATTGAAACATTCAAGGTGGTACCCCAGCATGGCCACAGTTCAATGACTGAAACAAGTAAAAAGATAAAAGATAAAAACACCAGATTAATAAGAAAAAAGATTATTTTTCAAAATTAATTGAATCACAATATTTTTAATTTTAAAAATATGGTCACAAAAGGATTAAAATACATAATTTGAAAGAAAAAGAAAATCTTGAAGCAAAACAGTTTTCTGTCAATTACAGAGTTCAATGCCACCATCACCACCCTCCACCCTCCACCATCAGCAGCAGCAACATCACTATCAACATCATCTGAGGGAGTGTTGTTCAGTTTTCATTAATTTAGCACTTGTTATTATTAATTACATTTGTTTATAAAGATACAATGTAAAAAGTGGAATCTAAGGAAATCGGTCGGAGTGGGGGAGGGGGTTGGAGGTCTGTGGTGGCAACAATAAGTCAGAAACTTGAAAAGTTTGGATAAATTTGTCTGTCAGGAAGTAGAAGAAGAATCTGATGTATCAGCAAAGACTCTTTGACTTTGAGGAAAAAAATTTGTTTGACCAAAATTTGAAGTATAAGGTAAACGTTTTAGAAAATATGAAATTTAGCCATACTGTGGGACTAAATTCTTCATTAAAGATTTACTTTACATTTCAAATGAACCCAAACGAAAAGAAAAACAAAAACCTCCGTGTAATATGACATTTACTCATCATCATCACCATCACCATAACGTCAACTTTTCTATGCTTGCATGGGTCAGATGGAATTCTTTGAGGCAGATTTTCTGTGGCTGGATGCCCTTCCTGTCACCAACCCTCACCTGTTTCTAAGAAAGGTAATATTTTCCCCTGACATATCCTCACAGAATATTGGAAATGAATGACACTGCTTGTATGACAGTGACACTTGTTTACAACTATCACACAATATCAAGACAAAGAGACACAAACACACAAACACACAAACACACACACACACACACATACACACACACACATATACATACACATATATTATATACATGCACACACATTCGCACACATATACACAATAGACTTCTTTCAGTTTCTGTCTATCAAATCCACTCATGAGGCTTTGGTCAGGCTGGGGCTATAGTTGTAGACATTTGGCCAAGATCCCATACAGTGGGATTGAACCTGTAAGCATGTGTTTGGGAAGAGAGCTTCTTAACCACACAGCCAGCCATACCTGTCCTTAATTAATCAATTTACCTTGCCATGTTCTACACTATTATATATCTTAAAAACACCATTCCTCTTTTCCTTCTGACATACAAACTGATCCAGATTCATGAACTTTGTTATATTTATATAGACCTAAACAACCCACCTGCCTTTGTAGCCATTGGACACACTATTAACATGTGTTGACTTCTTTATACAATCTTCTGTTTTTGATGACATTTAACTTTATTTTTCTCCATATTTAAAAAAATAAAAATTCCTGGGGTTTTTTTTTTCAATTATTTTTCGTTTTTCCTGAAGACTCTTTTTTGATTCTTTTTTAACCTTAACCCCTCAGCCTCTAAGCTAAGATTTCTTACAAATTACTTTTTTAAAAAAATTCTTTATCTGTATTTGTTTTCCTTTTTTTCTAACCTATTTCTCTGTGGTTTGCTCCATGCTTCCTTACCATATTCTTGGTTCTTGCGAAGGTCTCTTATTTCAACTATGCAATCACTGTATAGTTTTCAATTTTTTTATATAAATATTTTTGTATTTTTCCTCAAGTTGACTACAAATAATCAGTTTTTCCACATCTCTATTATATGTCATAATCTTACTTATGTAAGCTTTTTCCGTTTTCCAATTTCTCCATAAATTATAGCTGTTTGGTTAAGATAGTTGATACCTCTCGTTTGCAATAATCTCTCGATATTCCAACCAAATATAAACAGATCTAGAATTGGTTAATAGGTGGAATTGCCAAGAAGGTTGAGCAAGCAAATCCAAAGACCCAGTTTTTTGGTCATGTGAGAGTGTTACTACTGTTGATACTGCTGCTGCTGCTACTACCACCACCACCAACAACACTACTACTACTACTACTACTTAATAATAATAATGGTTTCAAATGTTGGCACAAGGCCAGCAATTTCGGGGGAGGGAGTAAGTCAATTACATCGACATGCCCATTCACAACCTTAACAACAACAATAATAATAATAATGGATTCAGATTTTGACACAAGGCCAGTAATTTCGCTACTCAACTCGTACTTATTTTATCAACCCTGAAAGGATGAAAGGCAAAGTTGACCTCAGTGGAATTTGAACTCAGAACATGAAGATGGACAAAATGCCGCTAAGCATTTTGCCTGGCATGTTAACGGTTCTGCCAGCTCGTTGTCTTCTATGATTTTATTATTGATTTGTTACTGATACAGAAGTTAATTGTGAAGGCTTAGTGGCTTAGTGGTCAGGATGTTTGGCTCACAATCATAAGGTTATGAGTTCAATACCTGGCAGTGCATTGTGTCCTTGAGCAAGATACTTTATTTCACATTGCTTCAGTCTATTCAGCTGGCAAAAAATGAGTTGTACCTGTAATTGAAAAAGGGCCAGCTTTGGCACATTTGGTGTGTCATGCTGAGAACTACATTAAGGGTCCACGTGTGTCTGTGGAGTACTCAACCACTTGCATGTTAATTTCACGAGCAGGCTGTTCCATTGATCAGATCAACTGGAACCCTCAATGTTGTAATTGACGGAGTGCTGCCAGTTTTTAAGTTAGTTGACCTTAAATTACCATTGTTTCTGGGAACCTGTGTGAATTTAACGTTTTCCATGTTTATAGAAAGTTTCTTGTATTCTTGAAGGAAAATCAGACTGATGAGAACATGTCCAATCTGGGTTACATAGACTATTGGATGAAGTCTATTCATGCTCATTCAGCAGAGAATACAAAAAACACAATCACAAACTCCACACTCTCACCTCCAATATTTATAGTTGGCACTCATCGAAACAGTTTAAATGAGGACCAAGACATCCAGAAACAAATGGTAAGTTTTAGTTTTTTTTATTTTGTTGTTGTGTATAAGAAAACGGATTATTTCTCAACTCTATAAAAGTTTCCAGTCACATCAGAGTGATGGGAACTATCACTCAACTTGAGTGACATTCAAAGCTCTGAGTTTTGAAAAATATGAAATTAGTATAAAATGGCAAGATATAAGAATGGAGTGTTGGTTCTATGCCATGCTTGTTTACTTCATTCTTGTTTCATTATTTGGGGTTAATACCATATTTTAGTCATTTGTATTGATTTACTGTGAAAGTGTGTTGTTAATTGGGATGTGGATTTGATATTCTCAGAAAAGGAAATGTGTCTTTGAGCAGAGGACTTCATTTTGATTTTCAGCAATAAGTGTTTGAAAAACAGGAAAATATTTTTCATGCATGTTGCTGAAGGCATGGGGTATTCTATTGCATTTTCCCATATTTTAATCGGATCTTTCTTAGCGTCAAATAAGGACTTTAAAATGTCATCTTCTTAGAGCTCAATCTATTCCATCTATAGTTCTTTAGGAGCTTCGGAGAGATCAACTAAGTGAGGTTGAAATGCTAATTTGAGTATGATGTCATGATTCTCAAAGTCAGTGAACCTTCCATTGTATTCTCCAATTAATAAGTCTATAATGGCTACATATTTTTCAAATGATTTGCATGAATTCTCCTGTTTATCAATGATCTTTGCTAACTGGGGAAAATGTTCATCTGAAATTTCCTTTTGAAGAAGAGGAGTTTTGAAAAAAGATAGCTTTTTTTCAAGATGCTTGGATTATTTGTCACATATCATATATAGACTTAGTTTTACCTTGCAAAGAAATATTCCAAGTCATTTTGCTTTGACATGATATCACACAGAAATGCAACAATTCTATAGAAATCTTCTTTCAATAATTCACATTGCTGATTCTGTTCTTGATAAAATTTAATTATCTGTTCTCGCAAAGATAACATTTTTGCTAACCTGTCCCTGTGATATCCAACATACATTAGAATGATGTGGCAGATCCAACTTTAGCATGTTACGAAACTGACGATACCGTATTGCATTTGCACAAATATAGTTAACAAAACTTATAACTTGTTGCAAAATGTCACTTAAAATAGTAGATTTAACACAGAGATTTTGCTGATGTAAGATATAAAGAAAAGAAATGAGAGCATCTGGCTCTGATAATCCTTTTTTAATCCGTGCAATAAACATTTCGTGTTTTTGGAAGGTGCACCATCTGTACATCCATTCACTAAATTAACCAAATTCAGTCCATCTTCATGACATTTATCTTGAAAGTTTATGAAGATATCTATTCCTCGTGTTCTACCCATAAGAGTGCCCAAAGCCAGTAACTCTTTTAGCAAATAAAATCTTCTGTTATGGCCCGAATGAAGTATAAAACCTGTGCTGAGTCACTCATATCAGTTGATTCATTCAAAGCAATTGAATAATATAGATTTTCCTTTTGAAATATTCTGAGAAGTTGTTCATGTATTCTTTTATGATTTCCACATTTCTGAATGGCTTCCCTTTTTTCCCCTCCGAGTATATAAGCTACTTCATAAGTTACTTCAGTGGCATTATTTGCAGGACTTACCACAGCTTGAAATAACTGTCTTTGCTTTGGCTTTTTACCTTTTAATTTCTGCAATGCAACCTTTCGTACCCCTCTCCCTAATTTGAAATCTTTGTGGTCCTTATGAGTAGCATAATGCTGATAAGCATTGAATTTCTTCAATGTTGATATTGCAGTATCATAAAGCAAGCAAATCCTTTTATCTTTAGCAGACAAAAAATAATAATATTGCAGTTCCCAATCCTCATTAAAACCTCTGTTTTCTTCCTTCATTGTTCTCTTGGTCTTCTTTGACATGATGGATTGTTAAGCAGATAGAATAAAAAGAAATAGAATAAAGCAAACACACAGATATGGTCAGGCTGTGTAGCAATTCTCAGATTCCACTTCAAATGGAAAGCCATGTTCACCGTTGTCACAAGTTGATGATAATCACTGGTGTACAGAATCCCCACTGGCTTTTGCTAACCAGCCTTGGGTGGTAGTGGCACCAGTCAGGTGGGGAAGTTAACGCATATTCTAGAGTCACATTAGAACTAAATCATAAGTGCAGCAGGGGCCAAAATAGCCCTTATTATCACTTACTAATCTTTTTTAATTCTGGTGGTCACAGTCAAGGAGAATTATTTTGTTGAATTTTCTTTTATTGTTTGGTATTTTAAAAACATTCCTTTTAAGGTTAAAATAAAAATAATAAAAGACAAACAAAAACATATTAATAAAAATAAAAGATTTCATCATCATCATCATCATCATCATTTAATGTCCGTTTTCCATGCTGACATGGGTTAGACGGTTTGACTGGAAACTGGCAAGTCGGAGAGCTGCACCAGACTCCAGTCTTTTTTGGCATGGTTTCTATGGCTGGATGCCCTTCCTAATGCCAACCACTCCAGAGAGTGTACTGGGAGACTTTAACGTGTCACCAGCACAGGTGTTTTTAATGTGTCAATGGCATCTGTGTTTTTAATGTGTCAACGGCACAGGTGTTTTTAATGTGTCAGGCCACACATAATGACCTAGAAGGCTGCTGGTTCCCCACCCCTGATCTAGACAGTAAGTCTATACTGCTAAATGTGATCAACTGCAAAGGTGTTGCCTTCAGACTATTGGCTGCTTATAATCCAACAAAAGTAAGGAGGCTGTATTTCTGCAAGCATTTATAAGTGTTCAATATAATGTTCCACTGTTTAGTACGAATGGGAAACTGGAAGATTTTATTTTTTTACTTGATGTAAACAGCCACTGTTTTTATCGTCCTCAATCTTTTGGCCCTTGTGGCCAATAATAAAATCATTATGTCTATGTAAGAAATGATCGTAGGTGTTGTTGATGTTATTTTCAAAATATCTTGCTGTATTTTGCAGGTGAAGGAGAAGTTCAATGCCCTGGAAGAATTCCTAATTGGGAAACCCTATTATAAACACATAATAAAGCCATTCTTTGCTGTTGAGAATTACAGCAGTGATAATGAAGATGTACAGGTTTGAACTCTTCAGGATGACATTCATGAGAAAGAGCTTTGAAAATCAGAATACATGTGTTAATATATTCTATAGATTATTTATGTATGTGTCCGTGTCCCCATGTGGGTGTGTGAGATTATTTATGTGTTTGTGTGTGCATGTATGTATCTCTTGCTATTATTTAACCCAACTTATCCTTATTCAAGCTGCTCCCTCCATTTTCTTTCCAGGTTTAGCCATGGGGTTATGAAGTATATTTCACACCCTTATGGTTCTCAGTTTGATCCCACTGAATGGTACAAGTGGTGTAGCTAAAGTATGCTGCCCACAGGGGCCCTTGATATTGCCAACCTCACTGGCCCCTCTTCCTCACTCACTTTACAAGCTTATACACTTGACCCAAAAGTCCCCCCACCCCACCTAGCTACACAACTGAATGGTCTCTTCGGAAAGTGTCTTGGACTGTAGAAAAACTGCACAGAAGCCCCCCCCTCTCTCTGTCTCTCCTACCAAATCCTCTCACAAGACTTTGCTCAGTGTGAGGCTAAAGTAGAAGACACTTCTCCAAGGTATCATGCAGTGGGATTGAACTCAAAACCATATGGTTACAAAATGAATTTAACCCTGCAATCAGACCTGTACCTCTCCTAATACACCTCCGCAATACATGTGCATGTGTATTAAGATGACTGTATTCATACATTTTGTATATTATATATACACTTCCCATCTCATTTCCTCCCACCTCTTTCTTTTTTCTCATGTAAAAAGCACCCAGGCCACTGTAAAGTGGTTGGCATTAGGAAGGGCATCCAGCTGTAAAAACTATGTGAAAACAAACCTCGCTAGTGCTGGTGCCACGTAAAAGGCAATCAGTCCACTCTGTAAGGTGGTTGGTATTAGGAAGGGCATCTAGCCGTAAAAACCATGCCAAAACAGACTGAAATCTGGTGCAGTCTTCTGGCTAACCAGCTCCTGTCAAACCGTCCAACCCATGCCAGCATGGAAGACGGGCATTAAATGATGATGATTTTATATCATCTAGTTGGTCTCATAAGGTGTATTGCCATATTGATGGAGTCTTGTGTTAAAGAGACTCTCTGGAAATTTCATAACCTTATTTAACCCTCACAATTTGAATTCACCTCTAACTCCAGCTGTTGTGAGTAAATCATCAAATTTCTAGAAAACATCACTCAAGTCACAGGTAGCAACTCATTGCTAAATGTTATTCATCTTGACTTCACCAAAACCCTTAATTCTGTGCCGCACAAATGACTTATTGGTGAAGTCTTCTGCAATGGATGTAAAGGCTAATCTTTATAACTGGTTGAAGTCTTTCATTCTTGGTCAAAATGTGTTGTCATGGTACTAGGACAATATCCAGCACCCTATGTCAGGACATCTGGTGTGTTTCAGGGATCTGTATTTGGTCCCCTGTTATTTACTGCTTATATTAACAAAATAGATATCAACATGATACATATTACTGTTTTAAAATATACAGATAACATTAAGTTGTATCTTGAAATAAAAAGAACAGTTCCTATATGTTATAAATCTTTCCTGCAATCTGACTTGAACACAATGCAGCAATGGATTACTGACTGACAACTCAAGCTGGTTGTAAATACGTGCACCACTATATATTTTGAAAAGAAAAGCCTGGAATTTATCTACACCAACCTCAAGAAGTCTGTTAGTGAATGTGATTTTGGCATTATTGTTGACAATGATCTGTGTTAGATGAATCATATTTCGAAAAATTCTCCAAAAAGCTGAAGGTGTTTTAACATCACCCAGTAAAACCTTTGTCAGTCACTCACCAACTATCGAATTAAAATTATTTATGGCTATGGTATGTCCATATTTACAGTTTGTATCTCCAGTCTGAAACACCCACCTTGTCCAAAATATTGATTTACTGGAAGCTGTCTAGAGATGTTCAACCTGACAAACATCTTCCCTCAGCTATTTACCATATCTTGAATGTCCTGCTTCAATACACTAAAGTTTTAATGTCTAGCTGCTGACTTGGTAGAAGTCCACAAAATTATCCAGCAACTTCGGCTGCCTTTTTGAATTCAATATCTTAACTACATCTGAACATACTTATAAAATCAAAACACAGAACAACATTCACAACTTTTGAAAGCAAATTTTCATTTTCAGAATTGTTAAAGCATGAAATAAACTACCTGCATTAGTTGTTAGCTGTCAGGACATTGTATCCTTCAAAAATTCCATACTTCCCCAAATTTATCAACACTACCCCTAATATACCTATGTACCCATTCCTCTTTATAGCTCTTTTACTGTTCACTTTTCTGTCTTTCTGTGTGTTATCCTGTGTACAATGCATCCATTCTTAGCTTCTATTGCTGTCTTTCTTTACTTGATTTATTGCTACTTTCTGCCTCCTCTTTTATCTTTTTCCAACAAATTGTTGTACATCTGAATATTATATACAATAAGCTCATTATTATTATTTTTTAAATCCCTGCACAAATTGTAACTTGTCTTTACAATGCCTCCTTCATCTGACACCCATCTGGCAAATAAAATAAATTCATTACTATTATTGAATATTTTCCAATTTTTAGATTTGCCTCTTACGTGAACATATCCAGAAAGTAGCTCTCCAGGAACCATACATGGGAGAAAAGATCCCCACAAGATGGTTACAGTTTGAAGACATAATTAACCAGCTAATTGACAATTCTAATAATTATGCATGTATAGATCAGGTAGGTGATTAAGTTCTACATGCTTAGCACCTTTAATTCATTATATAAAAGCATATCCTAGAAGCATGCACACACACTTATTGATATTTGATTCCTTACCAAATCTCACCTGTCTTTCGTACATGTTGCTTCTGTTTCATTCTTATTCCATGGAAATCAGCAATCAAACACTAAGTCTCTCGAGAGTCTTAAAGAGAATCCTTCTGCCATCGATATTGGATAAAAGATCCTATAAATGTCAGCTTCGTTTACCTGTGATAAGCTGATAACATCATTACTTTTGCTACTCTTTAATTCAAGTCTTTCCTCTGATAATTTAAATGTTATCCACAAATATAGTTTAATTACTAAATATCTTTACTAACACCTGCTCTCTTCAATCTGTTGGATGTTACTCTAAGTCGAGATTTTTCTGGGTTATTGAAAGTGTTTGCTGTTATTTAGCTCCTGGTCAACTCTGATCAAACAGATCTATGATCAAGACCAGTCCAACCATCTGTTTCTCAGGTGCTGTCTATCTAGGATTACATTCATTTTCATCATTTAAAATCCTTTTACCCTGCTGGCATCGGTTGGACAGTTTAACAGGAGGTGGCAAAGCCAAAGGGCTACACTAGGCTCTGATTATTTTGCCATGGTTTCTTAACACCAACCATTTTCAAAGAGTGTGCTGGGTGCTTTTTATGTGGCACCAGCACATTATTAAATCAAATAGGCAGAGATGTGGCTGTGTGGTTGAGACATCTGCATGGTTCTGAGTTCAATCCCATTGCACAGCACCTTGGGCCAGTATCTTCTACTCTAGCCCCAGGCTTACTGAAACTGAGAGAAGCCTGGTTACTACCAGTGGCAAGTTTTGGATGAAATCATCATCGTCTTTGTTTTAACATCCACTTTTCCATGCTTGCATGGGTCGGATGGAGTTTATTGAGGCAGATTTCTATGCTAGGGTGCCCTTCCTGTTGTCAACCCTCACTTGCTTCCAAGCAAGGTAATATTTCACCATGGCCAGACATGTTTTTCACAGAATATTGGAAAGGAATGACACTGCTTGTATGACAGTGGCACTCATTTACAACAATCACACAATGTCAAGACCAGTAGACATGCACACACACACACATATAATGAGCTTCTTTTCAGTTTCCATCTACCAAATCTACTTACAAGGCTTTGATTGGCCTGGGGCTATAATAGAACACTTGCCCAAGATGCAACACAGTGGGACTGAACCTGAAACCACACGATTGGGAAGCCAGCTTCTCAACCACACAGCTATATCTGCACCTGTATATTATCTTTATCCTCCAATTCGTTAACCCATCGAGAAAAGACTGACTCTATAGACTTGGTAGAGTTACAGCAGTAATTCTTCTGCTGTCAGTTGGAAACGGTGAGTTAATTCTGCTGAGATAAGCATTATTTATAGCTTAATCAGAAAAACCATCCATTGAAAATACATGCCTACAGCAATGTCCTCATAATAGAATGGTTTACCGATTTGCCCAGCCCATCAGTACACACATCGTGTAATACAGAACATTTGTCTAATATAAAAGATTTGACATGTTCAGTTGTTTCCTGATAAAAAAAAAAAATCTTTATTGATTTCTGTTGCACAATCAGAGAATCATGCACATTGCATTCATTTCGAAATCTTGCAACTCCTCTGATGTATTTAAGGACAAAAATGCAGAATAGAAAACTGAGAACAAAGATTCAATGAGTTTTACTCTGCACGTTTCATAGTTGTTATATATTTTGTTTTCTATGTTAAAGGTTTAGCTTAAAAACATGTTTATGCCTGATGTTTTCTGAATCAGCAGCACTAAAACACAAACATGAATGTTTTCTGTTGTTGTTGTTGTTATATTTAACCCCAGGTCAGTCCCGATTGAGCTCACACATCTATGATAAAAGACATTCTAGCCATGACCATCCTATCTTTCCAGCTATACTTTTAACTTAGATTACATGTTTTCCTATATGTCCTTCTCTTTTTTTTAAAGAGAGTAAGGTTTTATTTGAGTGAGACTTAGCTGTTATTTCTAGCAAAGCAAATAAACACAAATTTCCCCCTCATTACTGTTGATAACATAACCTGAAATGAAATATCCTTTGTTCCCAACTAGATATTTCATTTCAGATTATCTCATTATAAACATGGTAGTAATGCTTCCTAGAAATCAGTTGTGTCTATTGAATATCTCCATTACATCATATTTATATAACCACAACCCACTCAACATTTTGTTACACTCTCACAAACTCACCCTCTTCAATCCTTTCTACCACTTCACTTATATTCTCCTTCCTCTTACTTGAGGTTCTGCCCCCTACACATCTTCACCACCATCTCCTCTCGCCCCTCTCTCCATCTACCTCTTCTACAGCAAGACATTTATTCCATTCCTTCTCTCATCACCTAACACAAAGCCACCTCACTCAATATTGCTCTCCCTCTCAGTTGAGGGATCTTTGTCTTGCAAATTATTTGGTGACCTCATTGGTACTGGTGACATGTAAAAACTACCTGTTGTCATTAGGAAAAGTATCCAGCCATGGCAAACCATGCCAAAGTAGACAGCAAGGCTTGGTGCAGTCTTCTGACTTGCCAGTTCTTGTGAAACCATCCAACCCATGCCAGCATAGAAAATGGACATTAAATGAAGATTATGATATAACCTGACTTTATCTATTCTTTCCCAGGACTTAAGATTCTTTTCCAGGACATCCTAATATACAAACTATGAAACATGATTATGATATGTTTTTCACTTAGTATTTTATTATCAAAGTTATTAAAACTAATTCCAGTTCTCTCCAGTTGGCTCCCTGCTTTTTCAGCTCAGCCTCAGCATCCCTTCTCCAGCTATTTTAGGACATCCTCTCTTTCGCCTCCTATGTGGGTTCCAGGTCAGGGTTTGACATGTTGTCATATCTTTCCCTGGGGGTAAGGCCTTCCTCTCTCCGGTCCTGTTGGATTTCAGTTGTCATCAAGGCTTCTGTAACTTTGCCTTTTCTAGTTAGGGGTGTTGGGCTGACACGAACCCAATTTTTATCAGGGGCTTGTGTTCTGCTGGCATAGTTCTTAGGGTCATAGAGACACACAGAGCACCACACCAGAAAGAAAAAGGACTGGAGCTTGTGGTGGATTTACAATGTATCTTGGGCATTATCAAAACCAATTTGTTTTTGTCTAACCCATGTCAGCATGGAAAACAGACGTTAAAGGATGATGATGAATTAAGCCCATCCCTTTCCAGGCCTGAGCACAGATGATTCCTTCCAGAGAGAGAAATAAACCCCAATACTGGAGTGAGACATTATTAACCCCAGACAAAGTTGGTCTCAATTACAGTTAACTCAAAAGTGCAGGGATCCATAACAAATACCACAAGGTATTCTAACATCTCTGCCAATTCATCATCTTGAAATCACCAACACTGTTGCAATAAACACAGAAAAACTAAACAGTTTTCTTAAATTTTATCTTGTCAGAGATAACAAACACACACATACACACACACATACACATACACACACACATACACACACACACACACACACACACACACACTTGTCTCATTTTGTGAAATTCAGTTTCTCAGTTATGAAATATTTCTGCAGCTGTTTATATTTTTATTCTAAGCAATATATTTTGATTAAGATAATTAGAATATTTTTTTATGAACTTAAGAAACTCTTCTTAAATAATAAAGTTGTTCATAAAAAAATATTTATTTATTTATTTTCACAACTTTTTTTATTGTCTCTAGGTTACATACAAACTGCTTATTAAAGTATTTTGCTTTTGTTGTTATTTTTTGCTGCAAGTTCAGGTGGCAGACTTGGCTTTAGACATTGGAATTGAAAATGAACAAGAAGTGCAGACAATGTTGGATTTTTACCATGATCTTGGTGTCATTATCTACCATGGAGGCAGTTTATCTGCAGTTGACAATATTTTACGCAGCCTTGTCATTTTAAATCTTCAATGGTTGGTAGAAATGTTCCGAAGAGTAATAACTGCTAACTACCCTCTAAATCAAGTAAGTTTTGTATAAAGTTTATCAGCTCAGTTTCAGTATTTTCATTGAGAAGACTTTTATCATACTTTATATAAGATAGCAAGATGGCAAAGTTATTAAAGTTTTGTACTTATTTGAATAACTTGAGCAATTCTCTGTGAAAATAACAGGGAAAAAACAAAAACAACAAACAAAATAAAACCTTTTAACTCAATTATTTTTTTATGGATTTTCTTTCAAATTATAAATTATCAATTTTCTAAACCCCCTTCCCTTCCCTGGGTTTGGTTGAATTAAACTACTTCCTATCTATTAGTAGAAGAAATATCTAAGTTGTGGGAGGTGGGGGAAGAGTCAATGTAATCATTTCTCTATATTTACATTACAGTATTTATTTAGTTTAAATTAATTTGGAAACAATTATCTCTTAGAATATTTTCCTTAGACACCAACCAGGACATTACATTTTACTCCAGGTTGTGTAGAAATGATAAATATAAATAAGTCTGAAAGTAGTACACATTAACATATAAACTAAAGAAGATTCTATTTTACACACACACATCATCATCATCATCATCATCATCCTTTAACGTCCGTTTTTCCATGCAGGCATGGGTTGGACGGACACATCTATATTGATATTTGAATTTTATGATCATAAATATGCATCACTGAATATTCGGCTCTGTTGACCTTATCTCCCAAAATACACCAGGTATTCCTTATACCCAATGGCCAGGTCAACTGAAGCAATGCTTTCTGCTGATTTAAACTCATACTGTATGAGTAGATAGTTCAATATGTTAACCACTAGATTAGTTTGCTTCTCTCATATTTGACTTTATCTCAAAATAGTTATTTTAATATTTTCAAACTATTGTTGCATAATATTTTTTTAGCTGTAAACAATCTCAACTTTAACCTAGACATTTGTGTTTTTCTTTTTACCTGCTGCTGTGTTTCCAGTTATATTTCCCTCACAAAAACAAATTTTAAAAAAATAAACATCTTCAAAATCTCTCGTTCAAAAAAACAGCTGCCCTGTGGAATTGCTTCCCTTTCTAGTTCAAAATGTTAAAAGTTAAATATTTAAACGTTAACTCTTCAAGACTTGTGTTTGAAACCACAGCAATTTCACTTGTCCTTTCACCTTTTGGAATTAAGAGATTTTCCTTCTTCCAACAAACTCTGGCAGCAGACCTCCTTTGATTTGACAAGGAAAAGTAAAATACTTTATTGGCAGACAACCACAATTTGAGGATATAACCATTTGAATAAACCCCAGTATTTTATTTTATTAATCCTGAAAGATTGAAGGGCAAAGCTAACCAAAGCTAACCAGAACATATTTTAATGATTGTGGACAGCTTTCACTTAATGCTTTCTTCAAATTGTGGTAGGAACCAAAATGGTATTCTTACTCTCAAACAGGAGTTTTCATTGGACTTCGATAACATTTATCTCATCAGTTAGGGGAGACTACAAAGGGCCTTAGATGTTGCCCTTCCCCTGAGTAAATAATGGTTTCAAATTTTGGCACAAGACCAGCAGTTTTGGTGGGAGGTGTTCAGTTGATTACATTGACCTCAGTATTCAACTGGTACTTATTTGATCCACCCTGAAAGGATAAAAAGCAAAATTGACCTCAGCAGAATTTGAACTCTGAACATAAAGATCCAAAAGAAATGTTACTAAGCATTTCATCTGACGTACTAATGATTCTGCCAACTTGCCACCCAAGATAATTAATAAAAAGATATTTAAATTGCTGTTCAAGGGTTAAAGAGAATAAATGTGGTTTATTACAAAACCTAGTTTTCAGGAAATAGAATTAATGGAAGTTCCAAATTCCGTTGTGCTACTAATATTGAAAATAATGAGAATAAACTTTAAAGACTAAATAAAACAGAATCCAAATGATTTAAGAGTGTGTCCATTTTTAAAGATATGATGTGAGGGGGGAATTTGACTGCTATCTCTAACAGGTCAAGCGACCATGTAGAGGCACTTGCTGGGTCAGAGAATAGTGGCGGTCTGTGGCGGTAGAAATTCTATTTATTAGTAGAGCTTCTTAAGTCTGTATGATGTTAGAAGATGGGGATATGGCATAGAAACTTAGGAACCTTTAACAATGATAACAGACTATCTCAGTACAAGAATGTTGAAATGGGGAAAAAAAAGCAAGTTCTAGAATACATCAATAGCATCACTGCCTAGTTATGGTAAAGAAGAACTTGAGCAAATTTTAAATCCCATACTGGGGAAGTTAGAGGTTTACACACTGTTTAAAAACTAACCCTATTATGTATAACACATATTCGGTATAAGACACTTTCAGTTAAGTAACACATCTCACACAGAACACTTTCTGTACAATCATTTACCAATGCTTAGAATACAAATCACACAGCATCTATATAACAGACACAATCACTAACAAATAAAATATGACAAGCTGCTATGTAGTCACTTGGCATGCTAGAAATATCAGCCAAATTTGCCGCAAATCACACCCTATTATCTTAACCCTTTTGATACCAACCTGCCCAAGAGTACCCTTCGTACTCTAAAATTCTGGCAGTTCAGCTAAAATAATAATAATGTATACTTAG
This sequence comes from Octopus rubescens, assembly GCA_027564515.1. Classification (NCBI taxonomy): domain Eukaryota; kingdom Metazoa; phylum Mollusca; class Cephalopoda; order Octopoda; family Octopodidae; genus Octopus; species Octopus rubescens. The sequence goes on along the minus strand of JAOPUL010003032.1, from coordinate 35,459,646 downwards.
AACAATGCAATATCTGCAGAAATGATGTTGTGTAGGTGTACAGAGACATTAGAACTAAATCCTCCTTAACAGTGTCAGGAGATAATAGGAAGAACAAAGAACATATATATGGTTAGGATGCTCTCTCTCTCTCTCTCTCTCTCTCTCTCTCTCTCTCTCTCTCTCATTGTGCATAGTATAGGCAATGTGGATTGAGAGAGTTGTTAGAACATTGGATAGAATATCTGATGCTATTTGTTGCAATTCTCTGCATTCTGAGGTCAACTTTGCCTTTCATCCTTTCAGAGTCAATAAAACAAAGAGTGATTGGTGAAACTGTTGCAGAAGATGCTTTGTTCTTTCTGTTCCAATCCATATCCTTCTGACAGTAATGTCTTTGGTAACACTGATGCTGTGCCACGGTGGCCTGAAAGTGGCACAACCTTTCTCTTGGATGGCACCAATGACATGGGGAGGTGAGGAGACGGTCAGTCTTCCACAAGAAAGAAAGAAAGAAACCTTGTCCAGGTCTTCCTAGACAGACTTAGAGACATGGTTTATTCTGACTAATGTGTGTCTCTTTTACTTGTTTCAGTCAATGGACTGTGGTCATGCTGGAGCACTGCCTTGAAAGGTTTGAACAAATCGATCCCACTACTTATGCTATCAGTCTCTTTTGCTGAACCACTAAGTTATAGGGGCATAAACAAACCAACACTGGTTGTCAAGCAATGGGGAAGGGACAGACATACACAACGGGCCTCCACATGGTTTCTGTCTGCCAAATTTACTCATGAGGCATTGGTCAGCCCAGGATTATAGTAGCAGACATTTGCCCAAGGTGCTGCACAGTGGGAGTGAACCTGAGACCACATAGTTGGGAAGCAAGTTTCTTAACCACACAGCCATGCCTGTTACTATAAAAGAAATACTTTGTTAACAATCCCAGTAATTAAGGGAACCCTTGAAATTAAGGAGTTACATCAGCCAGACAAAGGAAAACTGGAAAACAGAGATAACTGTGTAAACAAGCAAAAAGAAAACCTCTACTGCTTCAATAATTCAATTCCTGTGGGGAAGAGGTTTGTAACAGAAGAGTATATTGAAGGAAGATTCATTATTCACCTTTATTCATTTGTCTAGCACTGACACTGTTAATAGACTTGTTGAATCAAACTCCATGTAATTATATTTGCAATGGAGAAACAATCAACAATCTCTTGTGTATGGAAGGTTTGAAGCTATAGAACGGAATAGAGTCGCTATTGCAAGCAGCCGATGAAATTAGTAAATATATTTCCATAAACATGAGAGTTGAGATATGGGCCAAAGCCAGCCTAAGTAAATTTACAATAGCAATAACAAAAAAGAGAGAAAGAAAATTAGCAGAAATAAATAACATTGAAATAGATAATCAAAGTGCTAGAATAAGAGAGAGAGAGAGAGAGAGAGAGAGAGACACAGGTATGCATGCATATATGTATGTTTGTGTGTATATATATATATTTATGTGTATGTATATATGTTTGTATATATATATATATATTTATGTGTATGTATGTATGTTTGTATATATATATATATTATATATATATTTATGTGTATGTATGTATGTTTGTGTATATATATATATATATATTTATGTGTATGTATGTATGTTTGTATATATATATATTTATGTGTATGTATGTATGTTTGTATATATATATATTATATATATATTTATGTGTATGTATGTATGTATGTATGTATGTATGTATGTATGTATGTATGTATGTATGTATGTAAATACTCAGGAAGTAATATACATAATGAAGGCAAAAAAAGTTGAATAAAGACTAATCTGAACCAATCAGATCAGTTTCAGAAACGAGAACTGAAAGTAAAAAAGAAACTACATAATTAATCAAAATAAATAAATAATTAGTCTAAACAAGACCAGTTGTTGTAGTAATTAGCTGCGATTTAAAGATGATAAATAGGAAAATAAGGGAACATTGACAAGAAAACAAGAATCGGTGAGGATAGCAATGTTGAATACAGCAGCCTAAATCTGAAGCTTGTTTTGCAACCATATGGTTTCAGGTTCAGTTCCACTGCTCGGCAACTTGGGCCAGTGTCTTTTAAATATGGACCCAGACCGACTAATGTCTTGTGAGTAAAGTTGGGTGGGGATGGGGGTTGGGGGTATCTTTGTGTTTGTTCCCTACCACCACCACTACCTGACAACTGGTGTTGGTTTCTTTACATCCTTGTAACTTAGTGGTATGGCAAAAGGCTCTGCTGGAATAAGTACCAAACTTAAAAGAAAGTACTAGGGTCAGTTTGTTTGACTAAACTTCCAACCCATACTCGCATGGAAACGGACGTTAAACGAGGAAGAAGAAGAAGAAGAAAGAAAATCTGTCATGGTTGAAGAAGTCCAATGACTGAAACAACTAAATGATCAAGATATCATGTGGGGTGGGGGAGATAAGGGTCATGCAAATAGAGTAGTTCAATGGAAAGGATTCTCATTTTCATTGAACTAAAATCTACCTGAGACAAAATAAAGGGGTTCCTCTAAATTAAACTCAGAATATGACAAACCAAAAACTATTTTTAATAAATAAGGGATCCAATAGGCACAGCAGACTTAATAATGTCACCTGGATTAACACCCTGTCTGTGCAGGCTCCCTTAGTGGAGTCCACTCTGTTGCTAAGTGGTCAAGGCAGCTTTCTGGTCTGAGACGGTTCTGACTGAAGCAAGAAATAGAAAATGGAGGCAGTAAACCTGGAAAATAACTTTGGCTAAGAATACAAAAACAGCTGAATAAGAAAATGAACTCAAGTATATCATGAACGAAATACAAAAGAGAGATAGCAAAGTACCCTAGTTACATGGTACCCTAGTTACATGTGAAAGTAAACCCCAGAATGGCTGAACTCTTTTGATACCAAACCTCCTGAGACTGCCCTTCCTTCTATGAAATAAACTTCCTGTTTAACAGTGATCTAAATTAAAACGTTTTATCAAAATATCTTCGTTAAGTTACGTTTCAAACATCAAATTAATTCTTTCTCATCTTAGCACAAGGCTTGCAATTTTGAGGGGAGGGGCCGTGTTGGCTACACTGATCTCAGTACATAACTGGTACTTTATTTTATCAATACTGAAAGCATGAAAGGCAAATTTCACTTTGGTGGAATTTGAACTCAGAGCATAAAGAATGAGAAGAAACCCTGCAAAGCAATAATAATTGAAATTTGGGAGAGGGTGTGGATTATATTGACCCCCCAGTATTTGGGAGAGGGTGTGGATTATATTGACCCCCAGTATTTGGGAGAGGGTGTTGATTATATTGACCCCCCTCAGAATTTGAGAGAGGGTGTTGATTATATTGACCCCCCCCCCAGTATTTGGGAGAGGGTGTGGATTATATTGACCCCCAGTATTTGGGAGAGGGTGTGGATTATATTGATCCCCAGTATTTGACTGGTATTTTATTTTACTGAGTAAAGTTGACTTTGGCAAGATTTGACCTCAGAACCTAAAGATCTGGAGCTCAATGCAGTTTATCTGACACTCTGAGGATTATGCCAATCCATTTCTCTAATAATAATGGTTTCTGATTTAGGCACAAGGCCAGCAACCTTTACGGAAAGAAGTTACTCAATACTATTGGCCCCAAAAGAATGAAAGGCAGAGTTACCTTCAGCAGGATTCGACTTCAGAATGGACAGACATGCAACAAATATCACAGACCCTTTTTTTTCTGACATTCTAATGATTCTGCCAGCGTGAAACCCTTTAATAATAATAATAATAGTATTTCTCTAATAATTGTTTCAAATTTTGGCAGATGGCCAAGAATCATAGGAGAAGGGGCTAGTCGATTACATCAACCCCCAGTATTCAGCTGGTATTTATTTTATTGACTCTAAAAGGATGAAAAGTAAAGTTGACCTAAGTAGAATTTGAACTCAGAACATAAACAGCTGGAAGAAACGATGTTATGCATTTTGTTTGATATGTTAAGGATTCTACCAGCTTACCTAATAACGGTCTCCCATTTTGACTGAGGGTCAGGGATTTTAGGAGAAGGGGTAAATTGACCCCAATGCTTGACTGGTAGTTACTTTTTTGACCCCAAAAGGATGAACAGCAAAATCAACCTCAGCAGTATTTGAACTCAGAACATAAAGCCAGAAGAAATGCCGCTAAGCATTTTGTCCAGCATGGTAACAATTCTGCCAGCTCACCTAATAATAATAATAATAAGTGACTAGCTGGACCCGTGAAAAATTCATGGAAATCATAAAAAATGTAAGCATCTGTAAATTGTGTTCTGGTGCCATGAGAAATGTTTCTATATTGTGACAGTTAAAGGCAGCGAGCTGGCAGAATCGTCAGCACACCGGGCGAAATGCTTAACGGTATTTCGTCTGTCTTTATGTTCTGAGTTCAAATTCTGTCGATGTCGACTTTGCCTTTCATCCTTTCGGGGACAATAAATTTAGTACCAGTTGCGCACTGGGGTCAGTCTAATCGACTGGCCCATTCCCCCCAAAATACTTCAGTACTTGTGCCTATAGTAGAAAGTATGTTGCTACAGTTACACAATATAGAAAGAAGTGTAAAACCGATAACTATATAATCCAACCAAAATATCACAGTTACATAAATGCAAACAGAGAGAACCCTCTTGGTTTAATGGTGCAGAAATTTTTTCACGTATTCTTTTATTCTTTTACTTGTTTCAGTCATTTGACGGTGGCCATGTTGGAGCACCACCCTTTAGTCGAAGAAATTGACCCCTGGACTTATTCCCTGTAAGCCTAGTGCTTATTCTATCAGTCT
>JAOPUL010003032.1:35430630-35446752 GCA_027564515.1 Octopus rubescens | reverse complement strand
GTTTCTATGTAGGAACGTGAATTCTCCGTTGTATTTCTCGTTAATACCTTTATCCTTATTCCCTTCCGGGCTGTAGCATTCGCGTAACGGAGTATTGTGATCCATTCCCACACGCCATTAGAAAAATATTCTGCGAATTCTATGTGTGGATAATTGTCTTCACTCTACCAATTTTTCTTCCTGTATTTCTTATATTGTGGTCTACTGTATTCCAGTGGAGTTTTTTTGTAGTTCATTGCTACTGTGAGGAGAATCTGTGATGATTTTAAGGTTCGTTGTGGTGGGCTAATATGTGTATTCTCCTCCTCTGCACCAATTTTAGAAATCTGTACTGATTCTGTCTCACGCAGTCTTCAATATATATATATATATATATGTGTGTGTGTGGTGTGTCTTTGTTCCTGTGTTTGTCCCTCACCACCACTTGACAACTGGTGTTGGTTTGTTTACGTCTCCGTAACTTAGCAGTTTGGAAAAGTACCAGGCTTTAGAAAAATGTACTGGGGTCAATTTGTTCAACTAAAAAAAAAACTATTCAAGGTGGTGCCCCAGCATGGCCACACACTAATGACTGAAACAAGTAAAAAAAAAAAGATAAGGTATATATATAATATATGAGAGAGAGAGAGAGAGAGAGAGAGATAATAGAAAATGGATTGAATGACTTTCTTTATTTAAAATCACTACAATTAATTGGACAGATTGTTACACCTGTAGTACATTGGTGAGGTAATATAATCAACACAGTGTGTAATCACTATGATCTATTGAAGGTGTAAGATGCGTTTCTTCAGGTGATTGTTTTAAATATGTCCTTTGTTAGATCCTACTGTTATATCACTCAGAATGAGAATGCAGACCCAAAGCAGTAACTCTATGGATACTATGGAATTACTTATGTATATCGAGTAGCAAGAGTATTTCCCTTGCTATGATGACATCAGGTAGCCAATAACTGGGGATGAGCTTTGCATAGCATACTACAAGGTTTTTACCCAAATCTTATTTAACTATGTTTTTATATATGTATACATGCATGTTAATGTGTGTATGTGTGTGTATAAACATGCAGTAGCATAATTGAGATATCAATGATATCTCTGTTATGTGATGTGACATGTGTATAACTACCTCAGTTAATAAATTAGCTGCTTTCAGTTACAGAGATAATATAATTAACAGCCTCTTGCCAGTGAACATTTAAGTTAATTAAGTAAAATATCTTAATTACTTGCTTCCACTATCAAAAAAAAGATCTACTGTTTTAATGAGAATGCATAGCTTCAATATTTAGTCACCTTGTTTATATAAACCTCAAATACTGTTTATTTTCAGCTTCAATTAATCTTGGAATTCTATTAGATTGTTCTCTGAAGAAAATTTATTGAACTTATCCAAGAACCATTTAAAATGTTGATGAAATATCTTTTATTTTCCAAATACTAAAATATGATAATGATAAAATAATTTCAAAGCTAGGAATTAGCCTGGATATCTTCCACCTAAAATTTCTCTCATCTCCGTATGTGTAAGACTTCTCTGACATGTTGGTGTTATTTCTAAGTTTTCACCTGGGTTTATTTATTAGCAATTACTGCTGTCTTCAGGTGTTCTATCCTATCAAAAGATTTAGAAATTTTAAAAATTAATTCTGTAAATCATAAAGCTGTTTGTAGTTTCAATCCAGCATCCGTTACAATTGATAAACAAGGAGAAAATCACTTCTTATTGTATCAAAGGTGAAGCTTTCTATCTTTTATTGTAATTTGTTTATTTGCAGGTTGTTGTAATGCGTGTTGCCGAAGCCAGAGAAGAAGATGTTTATATTAGTGATAATGGACAAAATGCTCCTCTTGTAGCCAGCCCCCAAGCAGTTGCTAAGGTATAATAATATTCTCCTACCAAAAAGAACCTAAGCTTCCAAACCTGATCTTTATAACTGAGATCTTACAGGGACTTCAGATTCAAAAGAAAGATTGTTTTTAGAAATACTAAACCAAATTGTTAATTCAATTCTATTATTTTGAATAGTCAGTGTGGGGTGGGGAGGAGGTTGTAATTAAGACTTACTCCAGTTTAGTTTTAATCATCATCATCAGCATTTAATGTCCACTTTTCCATGCTTGCATGTGTAGATGGAATTTGATGAGATAGATTTTCTATGGTTGGATGCCCTTCCTGTCACTTATCCTCACTAGTATCCAAGTGGTCAGACATGCTGTTAAGACAAGGGTAGCCATAAACACACAAAGGCACACACCCACACACATATATACACGCAACAAGATAAAAGATTTTTTCAGTTTCCATCTAGCAGATCAAGTCTTTGATTGATTTGGAGCTGTAGTAGGAGACACTTGACCATGGTGCCATGCAGTGGGACTGAACCCAAGACCACATGGTTGGGAAGCAAGTTTCTTAACCACTCAGCCATGCTTGTGCCTTTTAATAATTCAGCTAAACTAAAAAAGAGGAACTGAAGAGCATTCAAGACAAAATCCAGTTTAATTTTAATTAATATTAAAAGTTTGCTTTGAGCCTGAAGGGCCACAGGGTTGGGGTTTGTCTGAATTTCTGAGATATTTAGTGACTGAAAATACAAGACTTCCCCTTGAGCAGAATGCCAGACCATTGCAGAGTTAACTACCAGCTACTAAATGCACTGGTATAAAGAGTAATGAAGTGCCTTGCTCAAGGACAAAGTATGCCATTCTATTCAAGGATCAAACTCTTGACCTAACAATGATGTGTCCATCAAGTCATGTCTTTATAATATAATTGTGTGGCTGTGTGGTTAAGAAGCTTGCTTCCCAACCACATGATTCTGAGTTCAGTCCCACTGCATGGCACCTCTTGTGAGTGGATTTGGTAGATGGAAACTGAAAGAAGCCTGTTGTACATATATATATTGGAGGTGGGGTTCTCGTTGGGAAAAGGGATCACACATTAATGGCTACTGAATGTCCTGGCACTAGTCTTGCTTCTTGTTAAATTATGTTCCAAAATACTCAGCTTAATAAAAAAGCTATTTCCCTAAATCCTTCAAAATCTTATTTTCAAAATGAATTCAAGGTAAATGGTTAGTGTTTTTCTTTCTTTTTCTTTTTGACAATAGAATATTGTCTAATGAAAGAGTTGTTTTGTTTTGTTTTTTCATTTTAAATATTTAAAAATTAAGGAAAGAAATCCATTTTTATATTTCAACAGGTTCGTAATTTTTTGGACACAACACTTCTTCGACTCCGTGAAGTCTGGATGAAACGTATCTCATATAGCACCAGCGTCAGTTGTCCATGTGGTCAATTATGTGATCGGCATCATATCAGTGGTTGTTCAGCTGAAACTTGTCTTCATTTTCTTGATCTCGATGAATGTCTCAGTAAAAAGGTTAGTTTTCTTCATTCATTCCATGTTCTTGGTTCCATTTTCTTTTTTTAATATTTTCTTATCTATTCTTTCACTTTTTTCTCCATTTCTTGTTTCCAATCATTGGATTGTGACCATTGCTGACGCAGCAGCACTGTCATAGGTTTTAGTTATGACTGTGTGGTTAAGAAACTTGTTTGACAATCATGTGCTTTCGGGTTCAGTCCCATTGCATGGCACCTCATGCAATTGTCTTCTACTATAGCCCTGGGTTGACCAATGCCTTCTGAGTGAATTTGGTAGATGGAAACTGTGTGGAAGCCTGCTGTACATATGTATGTTTATACATAGGTATGCATGTTGTGTGTGCGTGGTGTGTGCATTTGTGTTTGTTTCTCCCACCTCACTGTTGGTTTGTTTACAACCCCATATCTTAGCAGCTTGACAAAAGAAACCGATATTATAAGTACCTGACTGTGGTTGATTTGTTTGACTTAACCCGTCAAGGTGGTGCCCCAGCATGGCCACAGTCCAATGCCTGAAACAAGTAAAAGATAAAACTCTGCTTCGTCCTTTTATCAATTCTTATCAACTTGAAACTTAATGGTGATTTGAATATTAATGCAAGAGCTTGAAATTTTGGATACTAGAACTCCAATTCTATCTCAAGTTTGAAGATCTCACTGTCATAAATTATCATCATCATCGGTTTAATGTCCACTTTTCCATGCTTGAATGGGTCAGATGAAATTTGTTGTGGCAGATTTCTCTTTATGGCTGGATGCTTTTCCTGTCATCAACCCTCCTCACCTCTAATCAAAATAATATTTTCCCTTTAACCTTTCAACACAAACAGCACAAAATGACAGAATGCAAATAAATGACATCACTTGTTTACGATTAGCATGTGACATCAAAACAAGACATGAACACACACACACACACATGATAGGCTTCTTTTAGTTTCCATCTCCCAAATCCACTTTGCTTGGCCTGGGACTTTAGAAGAAGATATTTGCTGAAGGTGCTGCACGGTAGGACTGAACCCAGAACCCTGTGATTGCAAACTTCTTATACATGTGCCACTTAAGCACACACCCCCCCTCACGCCAGCACCTTAAAGAAACAAATATTAATCTAAGTCTTAATATTTATTTTGTGGATCTAAACAGGCACCCTCAGAATGTCCTGCATTTGGTCAAACATGTATTAAATGTGGGAGAAAAAGAATCACTTTGAGGAGAGTATATAAATTTAAGGAAATGGTTGAGGGAATTGAAGAAATTGAGAAGGAAGATTCTGCAAGTATTTGTGAAATTGGAATAAAAAATATGGAATGATGATTATAAAACTCAATAATGTTAACATTAAAATGCCAGCTACATTGACAGCCAACTAACTGTAATAGTTGAGAATTCCTGGATGGATTTAAATTAAACTAAAATTGGGATCTTAAACTAAAACAATTTGATGGATCAGTCTTTGAGATTCTGGGATAGTTTGATGCATTAATGGTAATTGGCAAAGAGAATAGAGAGATTGTGAGTGTCATTGTGGCAGAATGGAAAAAAAGGATAATCAAAATAATAATAACTTTTGTTGATCTGAACATGAAGAATGAATGTTGAGTGTTCAACATTAATTCTTGAGAGTGAAACCCCAAGACGATTTGAGAGATTAAGAGGTTTTATGGATAACATCCTTCTCAAAGGAAATACCAAACCTATTTTGAGGCAAAACCATTACCAATACATATTAAACGGTTAGTTAGAGTGAAACTAAGGAAACTAATTAATAAAAAAAAACTCTAAGAAGTTCTTCCTGGAAGGAATAAATGGATTTCTAATTTAGTTAGTGTGTGAAAGATGGATAAAGAGATCTCAGAATATGAGGAAACTATAAATTAGGTGTAAACGAAAGAATTTGTTCAGAATCTTATCCATTTCCCTAAATACTGGATCCATGTTTTATTGTTTTTCTGGCATGAATTATTTTGCCAAAATGGATTTAAAGGAAACATTTCAACAGACAGAAATGTGTTTTAAAGAGATGTTACTGCAATAAATACATCTTGGGTTGTTTTAAGGTGAATATGTTTTCCATATGGAATTAAAAGAGGCAGTGTTATATTTTAGAGAATAATTGAACATGTTGGGAATCCTCCTCATCCTCCTCATCCTTTAACGTCCGGAATGCCAGGGATAAGTTCATCCTTCTTTACGTTCTAAGTTCAAATTCTGCCAAGGTTGATTTTGCCTTTCATCCTTTCAGGGTCGATAAGATAAGTACCAGTTGATTACTGGGGGTCAATGTAATCGACTTATCCCTCTCCACTGGAATTGATGGCATTGTGCCAACATTTAAAACCATTATGTATGAAGATGCTGTACATATTGGTTTTAAAACTGTTTGAGATAAATATATAAAGTTTGATAAGATCATAAAAAGTTGAAATTATCCAGCATGGTGATCAAATGAGTTAAATCTGTTTTAGAGATGATTGGTGAATTGTCTTTCCTCAGAGTCTGACAGATGAAGATATATATCATCAGATTATCATTTAGTTGTGTGAATTATAGACATAAAAACTGACAAACGACAAGAAGCTATTAGAATCTTTTCTCAGACTTGTTAATATCTATGGAAGATTTACTGACCATTCTTCAGACCCCATATCACTGCTTAGAATCACTTTGTCAATTTGGTGTCATTCAACAAAAATCACCTAAGTAGATAAAAACATCATAGCCATTGATTCATATTTATTACAAAAGAAGTTACGTCAACAGTTGATGTAAGGGAAAAAAGGTTATATGAAGAATACTTTCACAAGACAACTATTCAGTGTTTAAGCACATCTAAAACAAGATATTTAAATACTGAGAGGGAAAAGCCTGAGCAATCGTGTACTCATAGTATTTTCTACTTGGTTGAAGATTTAAATTGTTCTCAGATCATAAATCACAAAAATATGTTTTTGACAAGAATTGTAGTTTACCAAAAGTGACATCTACATGTATTATGAGACGAGCCTCATTAATAACAGGATTTGGTTATAAAATATCTTTGTAACAGGATCTCAAATATCTGGTATTGATCTATTATCACAATTGCAATTATTAATAATGTTGGTATGGATGAATGTGATTGTGATGAAGTGAAGCATTTATCAATCTTTTACAAACTGATGGAATAAAATGTGAAATATAACTTTGAAAACTACCAATATTTTATCTAAAAGGTTTTTTAATAATATTTTTTTCTGTTTTAGAAAAGTTGATTTATTCATTGAAAAATAAGTTAACAAGCACATGCATTGCTGTGTGGTTAAGAAGCTTGCTTTGCAACCACATGGTTTCAGGTTCAGTCCCACCTTCTACTATAGCCCTGAGCAGAACAATGCTTTGAGTGAATTTGGTAGATGGAAACTGTGTGGAAGCTCAGCATGTGTGTGTGTGTGTGTGCATGCACATGCATATCTTTGTGTTGGTTTGGTTACATCCACATAGTATTTCAGCAAAAAAGACCAATAGAATAAGTACCAAACTTCAAAGCATTGTGATCAATCTGTTCAGCTAAAGAATATTATTGATCAGAACTATTTAAGGTGGTTGCTCATTTTGGGATGAAACAGTTTGACCATTGGCTATTCAGTTAAAGGATAAGAAAAGTTCATAGGCAACGAAGATGGCTTTCAATCAATTGCTGTATAACATGACAACCAGTGTTTATTAATTTTCTCATTAAGGTGAAGATCTTTTGCCAATATACATCAGCAAAGATTATTCACATACATAAATATGTACATACATGATGGCTATCTACTTGTTAGACGAGCACGGTCATCGTTGGATTGGTAGTGTCAGCAATGTCCATGCAAGGGTTTTAAGTCATGTGCAGCTTGCACAACACCACAACAACTCTCATTAGCAATACCAAGAATCCCAGAGACTAGCAAAGTGCAAGTGCAAGACTCAGTAGAGCAGCAGGTTTTTATGTATGAGTTAGCCTTCTCCTAGAGAGATGCCTTGACAAAGACCAGGGATCCTTCGCTTTCAGTGGGTTTATTGTGCCCTCAGACATCAACCCGAGTATTTCTATGTCCCAGTGCATGCATACAAATGCATGTCCCAGTGCATATAGGCATTTGGTCAACCAAACAAATGGAAAGTAGGCTTCTGCACAGTTTCTGTCTCTGACATTTCATTCTCAAAAACATTGCTCAATGTGAGGCTATGGTGGACACCTGTTCAAGATGTCACACAGTTAGATTGAACTCAGAAACACGTGGTTTTGTTTCTAACTTCCATACTGGCCTGGGTTGGACAGTTTGACAGGATCTGACAAGTTAGATGACTGCACCATGTTCTAATGTCTGTTTTTGGCATGGTTTTTACAGCTGGATGCCCTTCCTCTAACACTGCCAACTTCATAGAGTGCTGAGTGCTTTTTTCTCTGCCACCAGCACCAGTGGGAATCACTTCATAAATTGCAAGGCTAAGGACTTAAAGTGGCCCCTATAACTGAAGAAGAAAAAAGAGATCAGGGGATGATTCTAGGTGGAAGAAGAAGAGAGGTGGGGGGGGGAGTAGAGCAGGGAATAACTCCATGTTCTTATTAATTCACTGGTTACTAATAGCCATGTTGACTATGGAATATTAGTGAGAATTTGTTTTTTAATGGCATTGTCATAGGAAGGACTGGGCCCATGACCAATTTCAGGGTCCCTGAAATTGGTGGGAAGAAGGGAGGATTGGAAACCTGGATTAAATATTCACAACAGCATTTACGGTCTTTGAATGGCCAGGTGGTGGCATTCAGGTACTGGATTAACTCTTCTATCTAAGAACAGGAATGGTCTAAGAACAGGAATGGTCTGACTGTGATGCTTCTACTCTGTTTCTGTCTACTAAATTTTACTCACCAAGATTTGGTCAGTTTAAGGCTTTAGTAGAAGATACTTACTCAATGTGCTGCACAGTGGGCTTGAACCTGAAATGATGTAGTTGCAAAGTGAACTACTTTCCCAAATAACTATACTTGCACTGTACATTTATTGTGAAGCAGACAAAGTGTGATATACTGAATTATATTTCTCTAATTCAACAGCTGAAGGAGATTTTGATCTTGCGATACTCTCATCAATTGTCCAACAATGTTAACCGTATAATCATTTTGAATGTGTAAAGAAACTAGTTTAGACTGCTTTTAGAAAGATTTCTGAGAAATAATTGACAACAAAGGGTGAATAAATACAGGCATAATAAGTATAATCGGTGTCTGAAAATCAACAGCATATTTACTTGAAAGACCATTATAGCAAGACTTCAAGAAATCTTGTTTGTTTTCAATGGCAGAAAGAAAAGAAAAGAATAAAAAAGGAAATGGAATTCTGGTCGACTACAATGTGAAGATTCTTTAGCCAAGTTTAGCAGAAGAAACTCTACTTATAATTTGTAGGAAACAACTTGAAGACAAATAGTAAATTACACATTTCAATGGAGAGCATCATTAAAACTATTTAGTAAACGATGTATAAAAGACATTTTCAATAAGAACACCTGTAATACTAGACACAAACAATTATCTCTCCCCCACCCCACACCCATACACCCACACACCTCTGACAGCGATAATTTAGGGAAGGTTTACATTTCATTTTGATAGATATTTTCTAATAGCTGAAATCTTTCTTTGTTTATCTTCTCCTCAACAATTTTACCTTTTTTCATTTTATTTTATTTTTACAGAATTGTTTCCTCTTTTACATTTGTCAGACTCTCCCCACCCCCACGTCTTGTCTATTTTGTTCTTTTTTTTTTTTAATTTCTTTTTTTATTTTAAGCAAACTCTACAGAACTGGTCATTTTGTGTAGCTGCCCCTTCTTTATTCCCCATGAATGCTGCTGCCATTGGTCAAGAGCTTCCCACTACCTATGTGTAAGAAGCTATTTTATGCACCATCTTCATCCGGTTTCATTGCAGATGCATTCATAAAAGCCATGGACACGGAAAACAATTGTTTTGTTTTTTTCAGTGAACCAACATGAATCTAGAAGAAATATGTTGATGGTACTTTTGTAAGAATATAGGAAATCCTTAGAGTTAGGCTTGTTTTGGTTATGAAAATGTTCAACAGCTTAGAATCTAATTGACATGAGAAACAATTACCAAAAACTGAACCACTTTTCTAAACACATCAATTAATGTAACTAGTGACAGCATGATTACTCTAATTGCTGCTGTACAAATAATCATGTAGTTGTCTAAAAACCATTGTAACACTGGCTCTGGCAGAGCTCTACCCTTTCATTATATACACACACAACACCCACATAGAAATAATAGTATTTACCTCAACTGTGAAACGTACAGAAAACCCACACATAATATATATTTCATCATCATCATCATCATCATCATTATCACTTTACTTCAGCTTTCCTTTCTGGCATAGGTTGGATAGGTTACCATAGTCTGAGGCATTATCTTTCATCTTTGTCTTTGTTTCTATGACTCGATGCCTTTCCTGTCACCAACCACTTTACACAATGTACTTGGGTACATTTTATGGTGGTAGTGACAGTAGAGAGGATTCTTGAATTATATACAGAAAAAAACATCAACACAAAGGGAAATAGTGATTTATCTCAATACCTAAGTATATAGAAAAACCTACATAAAGAAAATAGTATTTATCTCACTGCTGAAATATAGAGAAAAAAAAACCCTTTTAGATAATAGTATTTATCTTACTACTGAAATATAGAGAAAAAGTCTCAAATAGATAATAGTATTTATTTTAGCTGTAAAATATACAGAAAACCTGCATATAAATATCTTAACACTGAAATTTTCTTTATAGGTTGAAAACTTGGAATAATTTCAACATTTATGTATAGAATAAGAGAAAGTATTCATCTTAAAAAAAAAAAGAAGTAAAAGAAAATATGAGAAAATGAATAAGAGATGCGAATATCAGAAGAATATGTTTGTTAAAGAGTTTTTTTTATAGAGAAATAAAATAACATATCTACAAAAAGTCAGATGAAGTTCCTGGAGGAAGTTAATTGTTAACTTGGATGATTTCATAGTGTGAAACAGATGGCAAGAGATAATTCCCCTGTTAAAAACATTCTCAACTGATCTGGTCATAACAGCTAACTGAACTGAAATAATATTGAGTAAAGTGTCCCACTCAAAAATAAAATGAAGTACTTGAGACAGATTTGAACTCATCACTTATACTTATACACTTTGTTAAATTGTTTTTCTCTTTTTTTTTTACTTTTTTTCTTAAACAGGTTATTTGTTGCGGCCATCGTCGGATGAAAACAACATTTGTTCAAAAATGGTTCCCTCCCCACCACACAGTTGGTAAGTTCTTATTTCTCATGTTTCTGAACAAAAAAATGCTGTAACTATTTATATTATTTATTTGTTAAAGTGAAACATTAGAATTCAAGGAAACTAGTGATGGTCTACTTTGGCAAATCAAATACAAAAAAATGATTACAAAGTGTTATAAGTTCGTTTTCAGTGAGGAACAGGAAAGATCCAAAACCTTTCATTTGATGAAGAGCCTTCATTAAAACTTCACATCTCTCTTATTCTTCATGGTGAACTAATTTATACCACTTTGTAGTCATTTGTTAATTTGTATTTGCAATTAGCTAAAATAAACTATAACTTCTCTTTTACATATTTTTTCTGAAATCCATCCATCCATTACTATTCTAGAGAGTGTTGTTGGGGGTAGAGTCCCCAAGCACCTCATCCATAGGTTCCAATCAGAAGCAACCATCATTACAAATTCCTGCTGGATTCCCAAACATGACCAACCAACTGAGACTATGGATATTATCCAACCATCTCATTCTTGGTCCCCCACCCCTTAGGTCTTCTGCCAGTTGGTTCAGATTGAAGAATTTGTCTTATGATTCTTTTCCTATAACATTCTAACCACGGGCCCATAGTACTGGAGCTGTGACCTCTCAATGTGGACAAGTAGCAGTTTGACCTTAAGAGACTTCCTGATCTTTAAACTTCACATCCTGTTAAGTAAAGTTACTTTAGAGATCTTTTGAAGGGACTTCATTTCAGGCACTTGTATTTGCTATTGTACGCTTTCAGTCATTATTCAACATTTGTGATCATGAATGGCAGCAAAAACTTCTCCACTGGAAGAGACACTTTAAGACACATACATATGAACAGAAACAAGTATTCATGTTTCTACACTCAGAAAAGAATTGTTTCAAGGAAGTTCAAATATATTTTACAAAATAATTTATGAGTCATAGGAATGTTTTATAGTCCCAGCAGACAAATTGGCAAATGCATTACTTCAAAGAATGGTAAGATAGATGCACTGAAAGAACCTTTCCACTCTATAAGACTCATTCCTGTGGATGACAATCTTTTTTTGTCAAACTGTGTAGGGAAGTAGTTTGGGGATCCAAGACTCTGGACATTTCTACTTTTTTTGAAAAGAAACCTTATCAGAGAGCAGCTAAAATTTTGTCAGTTTAGGATTCTCAGCCTTTTGGGCAACGAAGTCTGGGTTTAATGCCAGGTTTACTGTTAGAAAAAGTATCTCTGCAGCTTGTATTCCAGATGCATTATATTGCTTCAATCTAGAGAAGATCCTGCTACATTAAGCATCAAACCAACTGGAAACCTCATAGGTGGTTGCTTGTTCTTCTTGAAATAACAGCCAAATCTTCCTCACTTTCACATTATTATAACACCAAGGCTAATATAGTCCAAGATACATTGTGTCTGAAAAGAAAAAACAACAAGATGACAAGATCTCAAACACTTTGATTGTAGATGTGCTGTATTAGGACTGGCCTATGGTTAAACAACAACATAAATACACATGATCTACTGCGTTGGTAGACTTAAATGTTTTAGACTTTAAGATGGGAAGGTATATATATATATATAAAGTCCTTTAAATATGAAGCTAATATGGAGAGGTACAGTCTACATAAAGGAGGTCAACCATGGTTGTGTTGTTCAATAGTTGGCAACCAATCAAAACCTGACCTGTTTAAACTTTATTCTATGGCTTCTTAGGTGAGTGTCTTCCACTGTAGCACTTAGACTGACATAATAACTTGTAAGTGAAATTTAATAGAAGGAAACTATGCATAAACCTATTGTGTATACAATGATTAACCACATGTGTAACAAGAAAAGAAGTTAACCTATATAGCATTGAAATAGAGGAATATATTGAATATATTATACAATCATGGAAAGGCCACATAGAATACTCCAACTTTCCCAACAAGCCACAGATATAATGTTGTCTGATTCTCGATCAAGAAACAAGGTCTGTGACACTGTTTGTTGCCTGATGTGTCTATATATATATATATATTTTAGTCCCACTGCGTGGCTCCTTAGGCAAGTGTCTTCTAGTATAGCCTCGGGCCGACCAAAGCCTTGTGAGTGGATTTGGTAGGCGGAAACTGAAAGAAGCCTGTCGTATATGTATATGTATATATCTATGTGTGTGTGTCCTTGTGTCTGTGTTTGTCACCCACCACCACTTGACAACCGGTGCTGGTTAGTTTACGTCCCTGTAACTTAGCAGTTCGACAAAAGAGATCGATAGAATAAGTACCAGGCTTGAAACAATAAGTACTGGGGTTGATTCATTAAAATAAAAATTCAAGGTGGTGCCCCAGCATGGCCACAGTTTAATGACTGAAACAAGTAAAAGATAAAAATATATATATATATGACCGTCCAACCCATGCTTGTATGGGAAAACGGACATTAAAAGATGATGATGATGATATATATAATTGTGTGTGTTGACATCATGGGATAGTTAGAAACAAATGCCACCATTATACAAGCAAAGTCCTTTGTATCCAGTTTTCTCCAAAAACCTTTCTGGTTTGGAAACAAGTGAGGGTTAATAACAGGAAGGGCATCTGGGCATAGAAAATCTACCTCAAATTCTGTCTGACCTATGGGGAAAGTGGACATTAAATGATGACAGTAACTTATATTTCTATATCTTCAGGTATGATGAATATATAAAGCTAGATGATGAAAGGGATGAAGAAGAGGAAGAAGCAGAAAGATTGATGGAAATAGAGAGCGAACTGTATAGTTATGTCCATTATGGTTCTCAAACGGACCTTGAATCAGAAACGGTTGATCCAAGTAAGTTTCATATTTGTTCAAAGTACAACTGTTGTTATGTTATAAGATATTCTTTCATTGAGTTTCCCTGTTGAATATTTGCTACTTCAATCAAATGAACAAACACTTCCTACTCATTGAATTAACATGTTAGTGACTGGCTGAGTATTCCAAATACATATAGGTGTACTCTTAACATGATTCTCGGCCAAATCAGTGTCACGGTCCAGTGAGCTCTTTTTTCTTTATTTTCTTTATTTTTTTTATAACCCAATTTCTCTCATAAGACTACGGTTATGGTAAAAGAGCCTGGAACAAGATGTTCACAGTGAAAACCAAAATAAGGATTTGTGGAGCATGCATACTGGGCACCTTCCTCTATGGATTAGAGACTTGGACACTATACACAGGACAAGAGAAGAAGCTCAATGTCTTTCATCTGAGATGCCTGCGCAAGATCCTTGGTATCATCTGGCAAGACAAAGTAACCAACACAGAAGTCTTGAAATAGGCAGCACTTCCAAGTATGACAGCTATTCTGTGCAAAAAGAGACTGAGATGGCTTGGACATGTGAAGCGGATGAATGACAACAGAATTCCCAAATAGCTGTTATATGGTGAGTTGGCTCAGGGTAGCAGATCCAGAGGACGACCAAAGCTGAGATTTAAGGACACATGCAAGAACAGCCTGACCAAGTTCCACATCGATGCAAAGACTGAGAAAAGTTAGCTGAAGACAGAACAGCATGGAAAACTTCAGTGAGCAAAGCAGTCAAACAGCTCGAGGAAGAAAACATCCTGGCCCTTTGAAATAAAGCGCCAAAGGGAGAAAGAAAACCCACCGCAGCCCTGCAGCATCTTCCTTGCTTGTAGATTTTATAGCAGAAAATGTTTATCAAATATAGGAAGGATCAGCCATGAGAGAAGCTGCAGGGAGAAGAATATTAGTACTTAAGACATTCTTTCCTGCTTAGACCATCTGTCAAGACGTAAAGAGCTGAATATATGGTAAAAAACAACAATGAAGTGGGATTGAACCTCTGACCTCATTGTGCAATGAACTTCTTAACCACTCAGCTATGCATAGAAACATGTTGTATTTACTCCTTGGCAAGTAACAGCTTTGTTTAATTTAACCTCTCTGATTAACAGGTGTCTCCTAGCAATAAGTTGCTCCAATTATGAGCCAATGAGGGAGCCCCGATGTGGTCACATGACTTACTAAATTTAGAAGCCAAACTCCATCCCACCAAAAAACATGTTCCACCATTCCACTGTGTCCTTATAGCCACACCTTATGTATCCTTATAAAACAATAACTTGGATACATTGTCCAGGGTCATCAGAAAAGACAGGTATAATCATAAGTAGAAAGGCCTTTCATTGTAGGTCTGTCTCTTTGATCAGAGTGGACCCAAGATGAAACAATTTGGTTCAAACATAGTCTTTTTGTCACCGCATAAATTATTTCAAATTAGATATTAACGATGTTAGCGACTTGGCTTCATAAGATCTTCATTAGCTAGCTTGAAAAATGAATGAACAAATTAAACATAAATTGGACATAGAGATTTTGTATTTTGGTATTGATACTATTTCTGTTGCTAAATAATTATATTAAATTAGTTTCTTTCTATGAAAAAGTAGGAGTTTCAGCAAATACGGTATTACATTTTCAGATTATTCCCTTGTAACTTTTTTCTCTCTCTCTCTCTCTCTCTCCTTCAGAACTTTGGATTTTTCTAGAAAAAGACAATTCTGCTGTGAATAGACCATTAATGAGGTTAAAGGGTAAGTATCGAATTTCATCAAAAGATTTTTTTTTTTTTTTTAAAGTTATTCAACTGTAATTTATTTTTATACCAATATTACAAATAGTTGAATGAGTGAAGCAGTTAAGAAATGAGTATATTTAAGCTTAGGTCAAATCTCTGAGACTGAAAAATTATAATGGTAAAATTAGCTCAATTTTATTCTACATTTTTTTAGCTTGAAGAATAAAAATACACTGGAAACCACTCATTCCAATCATGCATGATTCTTATCAATCAATTATTATCAAAATTAGTGTGTCCTGAACATTTTTTTTTTTTTTTATGTGCTTTCCCCTTTAGCAATTAAACTGGCTATATCCAGTCTAAATATTCTATCTGCTTTAATTTTAAACTAAGCGGATCTGGCCTCTCAAATACATCCTACAATGTCATTCTCAAAATAAGCAATCACATTATCTAAAATCTCAAAACTACAAGACAATGCCTGATCAATTCCAAACAATGTGAATAAATAAGCATTACATTTGACAGAGTAATTCTGAATGCTAAAAGGTTAAAGGTTTCAGCCAGTTATCAAAAAGGTTTCCTACCAAACTGATCACAACAAGTGGCTTCCATTGTATTTATTTGATAAGTAGGGTGTGGTAGGTATTGCAGAGAATGCTGAGTACCAACTTGGTTAAAGATTTAGATAAACAACTAAGCAGTAAAATTGT
Source organism: Octopus rubescens (assembly GCA_027564515.1). Taxonomy (NCBI): domain Eukaryota; kingdom Metazoa; phylum Mollusca; class Cephalopoda; order Octopoda; family Octopodidae; genus Octopus; species Octopus rubescens. Next base: position 35,430,731 of record JAOPUL010003032.1, on the reverse strand, counting down.
TCTATATTTTTGTTCTACATTATGTACATTATATACATTGGATGGATATGTGTCCTCATCTTGTATTGTTGTTAACACAACGTTTCGGCTGATGTCCTCTC
>JAOPUL010003032.1:35399826-35410415 GCA_027564515.1 Octopus rubescens | reverse complement strand
TGGAAAAACGGACGTTAAAGGATGATGATGATGATGATGATGATATATATATATATATATATGTGTGTGTGTGTGTGCATAACATTCACTTTTAACAGTTGAACTTCAAGAAGATAAAACTCTAAACAATAATGTGTAAACATTGGATTAAAAATTCCTTTGGATTGGAAATGGTCAAAGACTGCATCTAAAGGGTTTCTTAATCCAATATTTACAAATTATTATTATTTATAGCTTCTCCGTTTCGGATTTGATGGTTAAAAAGGAATTAGTTCACTTCTAGCTAAGTTTCTAAACTTTTATGATGTCCAACACACACACTATATATATATATATATATAGTGTGTGTTTATGAAAAACTATGCTATTTCGAATATATGAGTACATTATACATTCATATATGTATATATAACATATGTATATATATGGGTATATATATATATATATATTTGTATGTATATATGTGTATCTATCTACACACACACACACACACACACACACAAGCTCCTCTTTCAAGCATGTCATGTTGAAAACATGATTATAATTCATTGTGAAAAAAAACAAGAATTTTTCTCCTAAACTTTTCTATTTTATTTTTATTATCTTTTTATTACAATTCTGAAACTTTCATGAATTTTTTTCAGACGATGTCTGTTTTTCTTTTGTTTTCTCCCGTTAACTCTCAAGGCAGTATTTAAATTCTGTTGTTTTGACTTCAGTCTACATTGGACCAGACACCACTACTCTATCCAGCATTGCTCAACCAACAATTGAATCTCGAGGTGGTTACTCAATCTGCTAGACATGGCAGCCAAATTTCCCACAAATCACACCTTGCTCTTCAGGAAAATGAAGGACATATTGTAGAATGTATTCCTAGATGCTCCATTTTCCCCAAGAAAATATGATGAGGTGGTACCGACCGAAATGCCTTTGATTATGGAGTTGATCAATCAGGTTTAACCAGCTCTATGAACTAAGAATAACAATTAACTAATATTTGACATTTCTAACAAAATGGTTCTGGCAAGAGTAACCAAGGAATTATAAATATATAATCTTGTTGTTATGTAATACCAAGGGACTTTAGGGTTGTTAAGGATAAGATCCCCAGTATGTACGTCTCTATCCATTCCTTTTTACCATGAAAGTAAACTAGCAGGGGGGGGGCATGGAGGTAGAGTCCCCACCTGCTCCATAGGTTCCAATCAGAAGCAACCATCATTACAAATTCCTGCTGGATTCCCAAACATGACCAACCAACTGAGACTATGGATATTATCCAACCATCTCATTCTTGGTCTACTACCCCTTAGGTCTTCTGCCAGTTGGTTCAGATTGAAGAATTTGTCTTGTGATTCTTTCCTATAACATTCTAACCACGGGCCCATAGTACTGGAGCTGTGACCTCTCGATGTGGATAAGTAGCAGCTTGACCTTAAGAGACTCCCTAATCTCCAAGCTTTCCACCTTGTCGAGTAACATTACTCCGAAGATCCTTCTTTGTTTTTTGATTTGTAGGAATGGTTATGTTGATGATCCAATGGTTGATCCAATGCTTATGCTGATGATCCAATGGTTATGCTGCTGATCCAATGGTTATGTTGATGATCCAATGGTTGATCCAATGGTTATGCTGATGATCCAAAACTTGTTTTTGTACCTAGCCACTTGTATGTTCGTTAATGAAATTAAGAAACATCTTTGATATCAATTTATCTGCTGTTTTAACTCCTGTATTTATAAGGGCTGGGTCCATGAGGCCACTTCTCACCGAAGGGAATCTTCCCTTTCCAATTCATAAATTTTTGACAAAATGATCAAACAGCTGATCATGAAACAGATTAATTCTCACATTTGTAAGACACAGTTTGAAGATTTTTAACTTTGGTTCAAAACAATTTAAAGGAAGCATGGATTTCATTGGGTTTTGTTTGTCTTGAGAGATTACTTGCTGGGTTTAACTGAAGTTATCTGCCATCATTACTGCTATTCATATTTAAGATATAATGTTATACAAGTTTTCTAATGCCTTTTCCAAGATGGTTCTCACTCAATGGTTCTCTTGTGTGCCATTGTGCATTCATCTCAGACAATCATTTGGCATCTCTTAAGAACTTGTGCAATTCTTGAATTCTTGCTATTGTTGCTGATTTCACCATATAATTGCTACTACAGCATTACCTGTAACATTCTTAATCAATCATTACATATTCGTTCATATTTTATATATTTTCTTCATAAATTCAAAGCAAAATGTCAAAATTGTTTAAAATTAATTTCAAACTCAAAATATTTTGATAATTAAAGATAATTAATGTATTTCACAGAATTATTGAATTCTGGATTGAATTACTGACAGACAAGTTCTGTCAATAGAATTGTTTGGCAACAGTTTGCCTCTAGGAATAAGCTTTGTCAGTCGTGGTGAGAGAGAGAGAGAGAGAGAGAGATTTATTAACAAATTTATACAGTTGTTAACTCATGAGCAGGATGATCTTATTTTTTTTCAGTCTTTTCTTCTTTATTTAGAATAATAAGACATGAATTGTAGAATATTTGGCAGCCATTGCTAGCATATCAAGCAGCCACATTGAGGCTTCCTCATATAATATAGTGAAACAGAAGTTATTAACTACAGTTAATCTGTCATGTGGTAAAAGTCTGAACAAATGATTTCTTTACTAAATCTTCATTATTGCAAAACTTATCTATTTTGGTTAAAAGAGCAAATGGCCAAAATATAATAAAAAGTTTTAAATCGATTCAGGTGAGATTTTGTGGTTAAGAAGTTTGCTTTGCAACCACATGGTTTCAGGTTCACTCCTATTGTACGGCACCTTGGGAAAGTGTCTTCTACTATGGCCCTGGGCTAACTAATGCCTTGTAGATATCTTGTGTGTGTGTGCGTCTCTCCTCCCCTTCACACCCACCACTTGACAACCAGTGTTGGTTTGTTTACATCCCTGTAACTTAGTGGTTCAGCTAAAATATGCAATAAAGTATGTACCAGACTTAAAAAAAGAATATGGCTGCAGTCCAATGAGTGAAACAAGTAAAAGTAAATATCCTAGGTAATGGATGCACAATTTTCAAATTGAGTGAGGACTAGGGTAAGACCTGTAAAGAACAAAGGTGGAGGAGGAGGTGGATGCAATGTTGAAATATAAACTCACAAACCTGATTGATTAAAGTAGGCTTCTTTTGCTGGAATAAACTGAAATTTGTGACAAACTATCAAAGCAGTTTTTTTTTTCCTTTTCATTAGCAAAATAACAAAATTAGAACTAATTAGAACTAATTAGCAGAATTTGTAGCTTGTCTTGTCAGTATTTCTAATGTGAATCGTTAAGGAGCATTTATTAATTAAAGGAATTCCTTCATCATAAACTGCAGATGATTTGAAACTGCATGTAACAAAATGTGCAGCATTTATATAAAAGAATATTATTGCTCCAGCTTTACTGAAAGAACAAATAATAAATACTCTGTTTTCTTTGATTTTGGAAAGGTGTGGGTGTGTGGTTGAGAAGTTTGCTTCCCAACCACATGGTTTCCAGGTTCAGTCCCACTGTGTGTCACCTTAAGTAAGTGTCTTCTACTATAATCATGGTCTGACCAAAGCCTTGTGAGTGGATTTGGTAGATGGAAACCGAAAGAAGCCCATCATTCATTTCCAATCTTCCATGAAAATATGTGAGGGTTGGAGACAGGAAGAGCATCCAACCATAGAAAATTTAATCCATCTGACTCATGCAAACATGGAAAAGTGGATGTTAAAACGATGATGATGATGATGATGATGATGATGATAATCTGTATGTGTGTGTTAGATATTACCATAAAAGGCAAACTAAAATTGTATCCCAGTTTTTAGAATTGAATCCAATTCCAAAATCTTTTTGAAAAGGTTCTTGAGTCCATCATCATCATCATCATCATCATCATCATCATCATCTGGAAATAAATGTCACAAACTGGTTTCCGTTATCTTCAAATTTTTTAGTTTTAATAATTCTCTCTACATTTTAATGGAATTAGAGAATCAAAATTTAGTTCTCCTAAAATGTATTTACCATTCTCTTCATTTAGCAAGATTCCATTCTGTTGAAGAATTACCATTTCACATTGACTATTTGTTAAGAAAAACTTAGACTAAATTCCACTGGGTAGAGCTGCCAAGAGAATCTTACAGGGAACGTCTATGAATTAATCAACGATGGTGAGGAACCAGTAAAATTGATTTCCCTTTTGGTGCCACAAAATGGTTAGCAAGAAATAACTGTGCAAAACCAATTCTTACCCATTCAGTTCCGTTAACATTTTCAAATATGGTTGCAACATCTATTTATTTTTTATTTTTCATTTGTTTCAGTCATTGGACCGTGGCCATACTGGTGCACTGCCTTGAAGGGTTTTAGTTGAATAGATCGACACCAGTAATTACTTTTAAAGTCTAGTACTTATTCTATTGGTCTTGTTTGCTGAACCACTAAGTTACAGGGATGTAAACAAACCAACACCCATTGTGAAGTGGTGAGTGGGGGGAGACAAACACACACACAATTGGCACTCCGTTAGTTACAATGGTGAGGGGTTCCAGTTGATCCGATCAATGGAACAGCCTGCTTGTGAAATTAACGTGCAAGTGGCTGAGCACTCCACAGACACACGTGGACCCTTAACATAGTTCTCAGGGAGATTCAGTGGGACACAGAATATGATAAGCCTGACCCTTTGAAACAGGTATTATTCACTTTTGCCAGCTGAGAGGACTGGAGCAACATGAAAAATAAAACGTCTTGCTCAAGGACACAATGTACCATCAGGAATTGAACTCACAACCTTACAATCGGGAATTGAATACCCTAACCACTAAATCATGCACCTTTGCTATAACACACACACACACACACACATATATGTATGTATTCAATGGGCTTCCTCACAATTTCCACCTACCAAATTCATTCAAAAGGTAGAAGATAGTTGTCCTTGGTGTCATGCAGTGAGTTTGAACCCAAAACCATCTTTTTAACCACACAGACATTTCAGCAATGAACTCATCATTATTTAATGTTCGTTTCCCATGCTGGCATCGGTTGGATGGTTTGACAGAATCCGGTGAGTCACAGGGTTGCATCATGTTCCATTATTCTATATTTATGAGTTAATGAGAACTATGTTAATTGAATTTGAAAAATTTAATCTGTTGTTCCAAAAAAGAAATGGTGGATATCTGTTGTACCTTAGATGAACTCTGCCAGTTTCTATTGTTTATGCTTTACAAGGAATCTGTAGCCTCAGTTTGGGAATCTTGAAATGAGTTTCGACATTGAATTATATTATACTTGTCTTGTGAAAAATTGATTTTGGATCCAAGTTTGCTAACATTTTCATTTGTAAAAATTCTTCAACACAAATGTTGCAAGAATAAAGAATCTCTGTACAAAAACAATGTCTAAGAATGTTGAGATGGATACGTAAACTGGAAGATAGTTTGTCAGTTTGTTTAAATCATTCCCCCTACCCACCCACCCCATTCTTCGGCAGTTTTACTTTTGACTTTGGTTGATTGATTTAACAGGAGAAATAGAAATCAATGATGTAGATTGCTAATATCCAATTGGAAAAATATAGAAAAGATAAAAAATATATTCCCTGAAGCAATTCCAGTTGATGGGTCGGAATTTTGGTGTAAAAGCAGCAACACTTTCAAACACAGCTGGAGAATTTCGAATACTAGATTTATAAGAATATATATTGACTGTTTATTCCATTCCAAAAACCATTGCCATGATTGCTAAACTAAGGAATACGATGTGGTTCCATTTTTTTGTCAATTTTAAGACTAAGAATGAAATTTGAAGAACAAAACATTTGCTGAAGTACAACAAAAGCTTCTACAAAAATGAAAAATAATCTTGTGAAGAGGAGAATGAAATCTTAATTTTTTAAAGGTAAGAATCCTATAAAATATTAAGTTATGAACCAGGTATATTAGAACTAACCAACAAGGAAACTTTTATATATGTGTGTTTAGATGTTTCAGGGACTGTTCACTGCATCAACTGCTGTTGAACTAAAGACACTTCACTTCTTGATTTAACCACATTATTTGTGTGTGCTGCAGTTGTTGACATCACAAGAGGTTGGTATGTAACTCAAAAATCAATCGCAAATGAACAAAGTAATTATGTCACCCAGGCAATAGAAGCTATCAATATTTCAAATGAGCCAAACAGGTCTTGAAGAGAGTCTATTCCTCACTGTGTTCTTAGTATATATTGTTCCAATGTATCTGCCATATATCTATAGCTTACCTTCACTGTTAGCCTACTTGTAATTCCACTACACCTCTGTGATTCCTTGACAATTCTTTACCAACAAGGGCAGATCTTTCTACCTGGTGGTTACCAAGAAAAGTGTGTACATTCCCTGCGTCAATTGTGTCTTAATGTTTTGACTGCAATATTTGGATCCTGTCAGTCACGGTCTACTGACCAGGAAGGAACAAAGCAGTGATTTTGGATGACACCTTTTTCTAGCCCCTTTCTTGTTCTAGGGAGGTAAGCAATGTGTTCCTGAATAGGGCTGCTCAGACACCCTGTGGTCTGTCGGAGTTCAGCACTGCTTCGTTTGCCAAGAAATGACCAAATACTCTGAGACACCTGGTGAGGGATTTTCACTGACAGCTTTCATTCTTCCAAGTCTGCTGTCACTGCCGCTCCCCCATAGCCACAGAACTTTCACACACCCCCTCCCCCAATTAATAAACCCGTACTGATTTGCGCAAGATTTTTAAGGTGAGGCAGAATTACAGAACAATTCTTTCTCCGCCTTTGTTCCTGCTTTTCTGGTATCGATTTACAACACAGAATGAAGACAACTGAGAAGTGCTGGATGCAGGAGCTGCCAGAGTAAAACAGAACTGTCCTACTACGGCCTGTAGGGCTCCATTCTTGATTTTCTTTTACAGTTGGCTCCCTTATCTTATGCTTAAATAAGCCTAGTTTACTTGGCAGCAGATGGATTTGCCTCTGCCTGAAGCTTTTTAAAGTGAGGAAAGGACTTGCACAGGGCCAATCCTATTCTCTAAACAATGCATGTATTTGCCACAAAAGAAGATCTAATCTACATTATCGGACACAAACAGAGATTTCCTTCTCCTTGGGAGATGTTGAAACAAAGACTAGGGGTCTTTTACTCCCAGCTGTTGATTCTTCCAAATTCATTCATCTTTTGACAGGTTTTGTTTTCTGTCCTGCAGGATGTCTAATAAAAACCACCCTAACCCTTACCAAGCAGACTTGGTAGGCTTTCAGTTTAGTCACTTGGCAGCCTGACCAGTAATATAAATATACCACTTATACACACACGTGGATGGGTTGTTAGAAAGTTTACTTCACAACAACGTGGTTCCATGTTCAATCTCACTGTGTGACATCTTAGGAAATTCTCCTCTGCTATAGCCTCAGATTGACCAATAACTTGTGATTGGAATTTGGTAAACAGAAGCTGTATGGAAGGCCACACTTACATAAATGTTTATGTCAGAATTGGGTGAGCAAAACCAATTTGTCAAATAGGAATAGTTTACAGGATTTACCGAAAATGATTTACCTTTCATTTCTCACAAGATTGATAAAATAATGGAATGGGATGATTTGGCTGAATGGACATTCAACCTGTTTTGGTGATTAACCTTTTGGCACTAGAGGCAAAACACACACACACACTCACATGTGCATGCAGAAATATACACATACAGATAAAGTGATGCCAAATATGTGGTGCCGAAATGGCTGAGCCAAAATGTCCCATATCTATAAAATATAAAGCAAAGTACTGGAACTGAGTGTTATAATCGTTTCAAGGCGGTGCTCCAGCATGGCTACAGTGCAATGACTGAACCGAGTAAAAAAGAAATAAAACAAACCTATTTGGAATTATACACAACTTTTTTACATGTAAAACCAAACTCCGAATATTCACCAACATTTCATTTCACCCCCCAATTCTTTGAGTAGAATTTATTTAATCCATCATGGATTGTGGCAGAGTTACAGCATAACAAAATAACATTTAATTTCTCCAGTTAAATGGTGCCAACCTAGTGAGAAATGGTGTTGAAAACACATTTTTTTATGACTTGGTAGCTTCGAGTGTCTAGTTCTAAAATGCAAACATGGCAAACGATTAATTCATTGAATTCTTGATTATTTGGAATCAAAAATTTCTTTTCCCGCCTCCACCCTCTTGGTCTTGATTCTACATTGTTATTTTCTTCAAATGTTTAGTCTTTGTCAAATTCTTGGCAACAATGTTTTAGATGTAAACAAATACAGAAAAAAACAGACAAATTATGCAAGAAGAATTTTCTGTTGAATTGATTATTTTGATTGCAGAGAAACAATTATTTGAAGAATCATGTGTTTGGAGGTTAAGATTACTGGATTATTTAGCATAAAAACACTTAAACAAGATTTGTTTCAATCTGCCAGATGGATAAACCTGTTTCTTGTTTATAATTGTCAATGATAAGAAAGAATGTCCAGTTTGTAAACTATTTGTTTTACAAGGAAGAAAAACAAAACAATGATCATAAAACAGCAAAAGAAGAAAAAAACATTTGCCTTGGTGTGATTGTCGGGATATATAAAGATATATTCAAAAAATGAGGCAAGGACTGTGAAATTTTGAAATTAGAGTTCAAGCATGAATATATAGATGTATATACAATTTGAGCAGCACACTTATCAGGTAACAGAGAATCAATTATCAAAAATGGGAGGTGTATTAAGTCTGACATCTGTTTCAGGGGGCTCGGAAATTCATCTTAATGCTGGGAGATGTGTTTCATCGATATGATTTGCCAGGGGTTTATGGAAGCAAATCTTCACTAGAGAATATTGGTCTCCTTTTTCAAGGTGGTAAGATCGAAATCAAACCCGGTTGCCCGTTGGCAAAGACTAACCTCGCTTTTCGGTTCTTCATACTGATGAGAGGTTTAATGGCGTTAGTCTTCCGAGACACATTCATTTCGTAATCACGATTTACTTGGCGAAATATTCCTGCAGCAGTAGCGAAATGGTCTCTTAACGACATCCTTTGATGCACACGGTCTTGCAGAAAACTTGTTTTCTGTGGCCTTCTTCTGTTGTGGTGACGAACAATAACAACCCTGTAGGATTGACAAAAGACTGTCCGGACGCTTATAAATGTGACGTACCTCTAGAAGGCGTGGAAGGCGTGGAAGGCGTTTGGAATCTCGCAGTTGGAAGTAGTCATATTTCTGCGTCGTGTGAGTATATTTCTTCCCCCACTTCGTTTATTACGTATCCTAATATACAGGATACAAAAGTGGCGACAAATTGTGCGAAGCTTACGTTGGACGTTTAAATTTTTTTGTACGACGAAAGGCAAAATCGTTGTAACATGGAAAACATAGTGGTCTCCATAGTACAGTTGCAACAGCAACAACAGGAACAACAGCAGCTACAGCAGCAGCAGCAGCAGCAGCAGCAGCAGCAACTACAACAGCAAGTAAATCTCTAAAAGGGAGATGTGTAGTATAAATAAATAAATAAAAAAAAATATAAAAATATTTTCTAAAGATAGTCAATCTCAAAAGGGGAGATGTGGTAACGAACAATAACACCCCTGTGGGATCGACAGTAAACTGTCCGGAAGCTTATAAATGTGACAATCTCTAGAAGGTATGAAAGGCGTTTGGAGTCTCGCAGTTGGAAGTAGTCATATTTCTGCGTCGGGTGAATATATTTCTTCCCCCGCTTCGTTAATTACGTATCCTAATATACAGGAAATAAAACCCTCGCTTTTCTAATGACAGAAAAGAGCTTGTTTCTGGTCATAAACCTTGAGTATTCTTGAAACAACATTCTTTAATCTGTTAAATGTCTCTGGTGATAGCAGAGATAAGCATTCCGTCTTTTTTCAATGTGATCACTCGCTTCCTGAGGCTTTCATCAACTTTACGTCGGCTTTCCATGGTTGTTAATTCATTACTGTTCAATATAAATCTTTGCACTCTTAGCTCAACTTAGTTTACATCGGTCGGAGTGTTGCTAGATTTTACTTCTTGAATTTTACGCCATACGTTCTCTAATTTTGTCCATCTTGTATTTTTTAAATAAATATTTTCTCTATTATAAATTATTTAGTTATTAATCACTTCCTTCAAAATTTATTGTAAATAATGAACATATTTTACAGTATAATACACAGTAAAAATATACAGTAAAAATCCCATTCGGAAAAATAAAGTAGAAATGTAAATATCTTTTGTTTTATTTTCATTCTCTAACTTTGGCCGCTGCTGTATATATATATATATAGAGAGAGAGAATGTTAACACAAAGGAAAGATGAAAAGCAACATTGTAATGGTTTTCAAGGGGAAACTTGAGATGCTGAACTTAATACATAAAAGCATACAATCTAGTGATATCGCACTGTTTACTTATCCGCTCACTCAGTAATCAATTAACGATAGATGGATGGATGGATGGATGGATGGATAGATAGATAGATAGATAGATAGATAGATAGATAGATAGATAGATAGAT
>JAOPUL010003032.1:35379350-35393865 GCA_027564515.1 Octopus rubescens | reverse complement strand
ACTAGGGGGGGCTGAGCACCCCCATAGCCCCCCCCCCCGTGGCTACGTGCCTGGTGTGTGCGCACATGTGCACACACACACAGATAGTGCCATTCATACAGTGTAAAAATTGTGTTGAGGATCTTATTGAAGAGCAATCCCATGTAGATAAAGTCTGCTACAAAGAATTACAGAATGTGTGTCTAATGTTAGAAAGAATAGTTTTTTTTTGTTTGTTTTTTGAAAGGTTGCACCTCAAACTTCAACAAATTCTTGGTTTATTCTGTTTTGGGTCTTCAAAGTTTCTGTTTCCTCTTGTTGGGTTGACTCTGGGAATGGAATCAAATACGAACTGGAAATTAAAGTTAAATGTAAAGAAAAAGAATAAGGGTGGGGGATAAGGGAGTTGATTTTAAAGATTTCTTGAGAGAGATTTGGCTGCTGTTTCTAAGAGGTTGGGCGACCGTAGAAGCTTCATGGATTTTGTGGGTGGGTTGTACAATGGAAGTAGTATAATCAAGTGAATTATTGAGTGTCAAATGTAAAGTGAACCATTTGAATGAGGTGCAAAGCTGTAGTTCCAGGTTCGTTCGGTGAGGACTGCTCTGGGGCTAAACAACAATTTGGTTTAGACGTAGTTGACCGTCGTGAAAGTAATCTACCCTAAAAGATGAAAGTAAATAGCAAAAGAAACCAGAACAGACGACTGTGACATACCAACATTTCATAAAAAGGATTATAAAGAGGATTATGTTACTTCCACAGGCAGCTAAGAGTATTGTACATTCTTGTGATGTATTAAGTATTTGAGGATTATCAGAGATAGACGTTGGAATCTCAATCAGAAATGGTACATTAGATAATGTAGTTCTTGTTGCCATTAAAAAGAAAAAAACAACAACAACCCAGAGTGGTCACGGGTGGAATGACTTTGATAGTGCTGGATCAGGGTTGACATGAGACTAAATAACATCAATCAAGTCTCAGAACTATTTTTTTAATCTCAAACTTTCTCTCGAAATTGCAACTACTTAGACGAGTTACCTCCCTTGTGTGATTATCTTGTATATTATATTCGATTATATTTGATTGGAGTCGATTGGATTGGAGTGGAGATATTTAAATAAAGTTCACTGTAATCTGAGTGAAAATAATTGTTAAAAGTGTTTTTTAGTGTGGTGGATAGGTAGCAGCAGGTTACCTGTCTTGAATATTTCTTCTGGCTTTTAATGCTGCGTTCGCATTCCATGGAAGTCAACTTTTGCCTTTCATTCCTCTGGGTTCGATAAAATAAAGTACAAGTTAAGTACTAGAACGAAAGTGATTTAACTGACTTATTCTCCCCATTTATAACAATTTCTGGCCTTCTGCCTATGTCAGAAACAATTATAATCTGCTTTTATTATTTTAATTGCCTTGCTATACATGATAATATCGATTTAGCAATGTTGTTGGTGACTATTTTAATATTTGTGTAACCATCTTCCAATCCATTCATAACAAGAACTGTGCAAAATAGAACAAAGAGTGTGTGTGTAATGAGTTTCATGTTTTGGATCAGATCTAAGTTGTTTAGTTGTAGATTGGAACCATGATTCTCCAACAGTGACCATCCTACATTTTCCTCAGGCATAGTGGAAATAAAACTAGACTAACAAATGGGTTAGTCTAGTCTTGTATGTACACACACACACACATATACACATATGCCATCAAGCCATATACATTGCACTTACAAAAACACATCTGTCTGCAGACGTAAATAATGCAGAGATACAATGTATGTTGTGTTCCATACAGAAGAGAAAGAAATCACAGTGAATTGCATTGGACATCTGTGAAGATGTGACACCATTAACCCTGTATCACATTCAAACTCACTTGATGTGGTAATCTATAAATTATATTATCCACCAAATGCCTCAAAATATGATGGCAAATTTGAGGTTAGCCTCAGACACATGGAAGAGGTATTGATCAACTTGGACGAACATATCAATATACTTCTCCTGAGTGACTTTAAACTCCCAAATGGGAAATGGCCTGAAGACCACATCCTGTCTGAGTTGTCACTGTATGAACAAAGGCAAGTAGAATCACTATTTGAACTTTCTAATATGCTGTTCATGGGACAATTGATACTCCACACAACCAGGGGTTAACGACATCTTGGATCTCTGCTTCACAAATAACATGGTGTCACCTTATCCATAATGTGAAGGTGACACCAACAGCTTTCTTGGACCACAACATTGTAGAACTAACAATATAAGGTCCTAGGTGAACTGTTGGCATCTACCCTATCCGAAGGACTCAAGCCATATCCAACCTGGATTTCCATAAAGCAAACTGGAAATCGGTCAGTAAAGAGATCCAGAAATGAAACTGGTCTGGCAGCCTGTCTAGGCAAGATGACCACTTAAAACTTAGTTTATGTCGACAGTGTAAGGTATATGCACTAAATATGTCTTGAGTAGACAACTGAAAGATGGTGAAAAGTCTAACTTAAGACAGACACTGCTGGAAATTGAAAGCAGAATCAAACTCTCCCATGAGAGAGAGAGAGAGAGAGAGAGCAAGCAGAGCTGTGGGAAGTATAAAAACAAATCCTAAAGCTTTGTATAAATTTTCAAAGGAAACCACCACAGTACACCACTACAAAATATTGACCATTGTTCCAAGGGAATGGCTCACTGACTGTGGACTGCAAAATGATTAGTGAAGTGCTCAGTGAACAATTCAAAATTGTCTTCACTTCTCCAGTGAGACAAATGCAAATAAATAACTCGTCTGAGTCCTTTGATATCGAGGAAGCAGATATAAGAGCAGCCATAGACGAAAGGAGTTTCAACTCAGCAACTTGTTACAATGATTTCCTAGCTATCCATAAAGATAGGAGCAGAGCAGGGGCTAAAAACTCCAGGCCCATCGCTTTGACTTCATGTAGCAGTAGAGTCATGGAATGAATTGCCAGAAAGAAACTGATAAAGTTCCTGGAAGAAGATGACTTGCTAAATGATAGTCAACATGGTTTCTGCCTGGAAAGATGCTGCCTCAAACAGTTCTTATGGCACCATGACTGGGTTTTGAAACAGCTGCTCAAACATTCAAATGTTAACGTTGTATATCTTGACTTTTCAAAGGCCCATGACAAGGTTGAAAGTGACACAATATATCACAAGCTGTGAGATCTTGGCATAACTCGTAAACTGGGAGAATGGCTACATGATTTCTTAAAAAATAGAAGTCAGCTAGTTGCAGCCAATGGTGCCCTGAGTTGAGGTCCCCAGGGAACTCTCCTGGGGGTCAGTACTGTTTATAATAGCTCTCTTAGACATGCCCATGGTTATGCAGACAGCCACTGACACTAGCTATACTGATGATACAAAATGATGACAGGCAATAAAGAACTCTAATGATATCACAAGCCTCCAGTGGGACCTAAATGAAATATACAAGGGCGCTGAACAAAACAACATGCAATTTAATACTGAAAAATGTTAAGCACTGTGTTATCAGCTTACAAATGCACCACAGTCTGCATATTCAGGACCCAAAGGCACTGCAATCCCAGAGTTACAGACAGTGAGAGACTTGGTGATCAGCACATGTAATGATGCATCCTTTTATGTGAATATTACCAAGATGGCAACAAAATGTAGACAATTGGCAGGATGGATACTAAGGTCCTTCAGGAAAAGAGGCTAAGAAATCATGTTGACCCTGTGAAAGACCTTTGTTCTCAGCCCCCTGGACTATTGTTCCCAGCTTGTGGTCATCGATACAACAATGCATCAGATGAACTACAGGGAGGGGCTGGAAAATTAGGACTTGACTTCCTGGAGCAAAGATGTGAGAAATATGTAATAGTTTACATGTGAAAAATTCTAGAAAAGCTAGCACCGAACTTTGGCATCAAAAGTTGTACCAATGCCTGGACTGAACAGCACTGTGTAGTACCAAAGGTGCTGTCCACTCCATCTAAAGTAAGGACCAGATACGGCAATAGCTTGGGGTTCAAAGGCCTACAGCTCTTCAATGTTCCACCAAATGAATTAAGAACTCTGCACAATGTGAATGTTTTGAAAAAGGGACTGGATATTCTCCTATCCACAATACCAGATGAACCAACGTCCTATAATGAAGCAGAGTCGAGGGTGACACTGTCAAACTCCTTCATACACAAAACGAGACAACAACCAGGAACACAAGCACATGCAAGCATGATGATATGAAATCCCACCATTCAGAAACAAACCATCACCCAAATAAAAGGGTTGTGGGAAGAGTATAAAGTCATGGTGATGCTCCAGCATGACCGCAGCCTGAAACAAAGGAAATATGCATGTATATATAATTTATATGATGCCCCACAAAGGATAAATGAAATCCAGAAGTATTTTCACAACTCTGTTGGGACACTTGCAAATAGCTAAGCCTGATGTGTTCTTTGGCACCACAGCTCTACACAAAGAGATGGCAATTATTAATTACATCGAAATAAAGGAAACTGATGTAATATCAGCCATTGATGAAATGAGCTCAAATTCAGCCACACACCCTGGTGGATTACCAACAATCCTCCTAAAGAAATGCAAAGGGGCCGAGCAAGACCACTACAGATTCTCTTCCAAAGCTTCCTTGCAAATAGGAGACTTCCTAGAAAGTTAAAAGGGCATAATATGTCCTATCAATAAAGGAGGAAGCAGAGTAGATGCAAACAATGATAGACATATCTCTCTAACTTCACATATTAGCCAAGTCATTGAATGAATTGTTAGGAGCAAGCTGACCCTGACTTGCTCCCTGATGCCCAGCTTGGCTTCTACACCATTATAACTGGCTGTTGAAACAACTAATGAATCAATCAAATGTGGATGTGATATATGTTGATTTTGCAAAGGCCTTTGATAAGGTTGATCATAGGGGAATGATATGTCACAAGTTGCAAAAGTGGGAGAGTGGTTATATGACTTCTTAAAAAACAGAAAGCTGGCTATGGCAGCCAAGGGGACCCTCTCCAAGGAGACAGTAATAGTGAGTGGAGTGCCTCAGGGAACTGCTGTTTGTGGTGACCTTCTCAGACATGTTGTCAGTTATACAAGCAGCTGCTCTTATTAGCTATGCTTTTGACACAAAAATAGCACAAGCAGTCAAGAATCCATTTGATGCTTATCATCATCATCATCATCCTTTAACGTCCGCTTTCCATGCAAGCATGGGTTATTCTTCAGAAAGATCTCAATGCCATATATAAATAGGCTGAAGAAAACAAGATGCAATTTAATGCAGGAAAATTGCCATCCCACTGCAACTCAAATGAGCAGCAATTCCAGAGTCAAACACAGTGTGGGACCTGGGGATTGAGATTAGCAATGATGTTTTGTTTTATATACATCATCAAGATGGTGGAAACATGCAGTTAAGAGTTCAAATCCAGTCCAGCATAATGAACACAATATTTTCATATTTCCAATTTCTTAAAATATTAGAAGAGTTTTTATCTTTCAAGATCAGGTAACAGGATGAAAACTTTTAATCTAAATAACCGAGTTAAGCCAACTTAGGGTATTATATACAAAGTGCTGTTGTCTTTGCCCACCCCATTACTTGGGTTATGGCATAACCCAGTCAGTTGGTGACCCCTTCATCCTGTATAGATTTCTATTGCATAATATCATTGGTACCTAGACACAGAGAGATGATGTGTTGGAGTGGCTGTCATCTATTGAACTGAATATAGTAAATATCTCTGGCAGACCAATGGTGGGATAAAATGCAATGTTGAATCTAACTGGTAGGATTTGAACACAGTTATAAATCAACAAAATTAATTCCTGCTCAGTGTTACCATCTGTTCCAGCTCCTTAAAAGACTAAATAATAATATCACAAAAAACAATAATGATGGTTTCAAATTTTGGCAGAAAGGAGTTTGGGTTAGTCACATGATTATATAGTTTGCATGTTTTTTTTTAAATAAGGACTGAAATTAAACAGTTTAATATTTTATATTTGAAAGAAGTAATAAAGCTCATTGATTAATTATCATTAATTGTGTTGAGGCAATTTTTTGCAAGAAGCAAATCAATTCTATAAATGTTTTCTGTTACACAGCATAGCAAGTGAATTTGCTGCTACTAAAAGTACTGAAACAAAAGCATTTAGTTGAGAGAAACAACAGTTGTACTAACTGAGAATCTATTAATGTGTGGCCCCCACCCCAGAATCCAGAAGGGTGTTGGATAAAATACATGTCCATCCAGACTGTCAATTGCACCTTTATATAATTCATAGCTGAGAACCATATTACAACAGCAAAGTGGAGACTTTGTATAACTGGAAAAAAAAACAATTTGAGTGATTATTGAGTCGTTTAAATGATTTAAAAACCTACCTGAATGTCAAAGGATTGCTCAGAGTTGAACTGGGATGAGACAAAAATCTTTTTTAAAAAATCTCAAAGAAAGAAGGAAAAAAAAAATCATTAAAATCATTTTAGTTTATTTCATTCTGAAGTACAAGCAGTGAAACAGATCTATTTATTGATGATGCAGACATAAGACAGCACAGAAATAAGCCAGAATCAAAGGGCTTCATTGTAACTCAATAATAATGCCACTCAGCCACAGAGAAATAAAGGCAACATCTATAAATGAAATGCTTCTATTGAAGAAATATGAACATCATAGGAGTCACTTGGTGAAGGTTTAATAAAGATTGCAATGGCACCAGCATTCAATGGTTATTCAGTAGGGTTGTTTCGTTTCATGACCGGCAGCTGACCCAAATCATAAAACTGATGCAGATTTTAAACAATAACAACTGAATTTTTGGTTTGTTTTGGGGACAAAAAAAAAAAAAAAAGAGCATTAATGGAATCTACCAACAATATCACTGCATAAAATGCTGGAAGCAAGACTAAATTGACAATAACAGCAAACCACAATTGTGAAGAAAGCAAGCTGTCTGTCTTTTACATATACAATTGGTCAAAAGGAAACTTGGTTTGTTTTTTCTTTTTTTTTTTTTTAGCATAACCGTTTCCAAGGAAGACATTCATTTTATGAGACAAAGTTTCTGGTTAAATACAGCTTCCATGAGTGAAGTTTAAAGGCCAAAACAGACTTGGGATCTCAATCAGTTTTAAACATTAAAAATATTATAGATACAAGACAGAAAGCAGTTCTCCAATTTAAATTATTAAAGAACTCAAAGAAAACTCATTTGTATTTTAAAGCAAATTATTTGCATCTTTTCAAAAGCATTAGAAACGAATATAGAGCTAGGCTGCCAATTATAGTTTCTCCAGTAATTAAAAAAAAGAGAGCAATTACCAAAGAGGCAATCAACATGGTCCTTTTCACCAAATTAGCTGAGGAACAGCTCGATTAACAAGGAACCTTAATTTGGTACATTTGTCTCATAGTTGAGTAATTAACACTAAAAAAAAGGCATGAAGCTGTATGAATATAATGCAAAATTTTAATGTTTTGAGAAAAGGTTATGGTGCAAAATCTATAAGATGTAGATATACAATATAAAAAATGACAGACTGTTGGCCAGACATAAATTTAGATTTTGTCACATAGGTAATGGTAGATGTACTCTTAAAGCAAAGCACTTTAATAATAATAATATATTTAGGATAGTTGTGAACCAAATATTTAGTGTTATTTTATGACAAATGCAAATCTAGACACTCCACTAAATTACAGAATCATCGACAGAAAATAAATATATTAAAAAATACTCTTATTTCTGTGAATGGAATCCTGTCATTTATTGCTTCATGGTGAATCAACAGAAATATAAATTTTGTGCTCTGATCCAGATTTGATATATATTTCTCACGTATATGTAGATTTATAAAAACTTCTTAAGAATTACATTGATGCACAAAACCCAAATGCAAAGCACATGTATTATTGCTCCAATTTTTATCTTATTTTACTGTTGGATTGTTTCATATTATAGCTTTAAGACCACAAGCTTGTAGAAACTCTACTTTGGTCCATTAGTTTTCACTAAATATGTGTGTGTATATATATATATAAAAGCTACGAATGTAATAATGCTCAAGTTTATATTCTTTAGCAATTTCAAATGGAACTCAACAGACTTTGCTCTTCACTGAACTTTAAAAGCTACAAATCTTTTTTTCTATGGCATAGCATGAGAAACATCAAAATTCTTTTTTAAATGAAATTGTGTGTGTGTGTTATAGAAAAGTATTGGAAAATTACATCTCAAACATTTGATAAAATAAAAATGTATAAACATTGAGATAAAACAGTGATTAACAATTAGGGATATCAATTTGAGAAACCAGCAATTCGAAAATATAATTAGTCACTGGCCATCAGTATTTTGTTTAAATCATACTGTTTCATTTGAAAATGAAGTTTTTGTATCACCTGGCCAGCTTCATTTCATTTTAATCTTCAAGAAACAATTCCTGTCTTTAAACCTTCAACTTACATAATCCTATCCTAAATATTAGCTAAACCAATTTTTGCATGTGTTTTTTATTATTTCTCCTTTTAATCATTAAAATGTTTACAGAAAGCAAAAATGATTTTATTTCCAAGCTACAGTTTTTTTTTCATTACTAATTGAAAGAAATAGAATTTATGTATCATTTACAGTTGCTAACCAAGAGTCAATAGTATGTGTGTGTGTGTGGGGGGGATGCTGTACCTGCTATAAATAGCAGCTAAATTTCCCTCAAATTATATCTTACTATCTTAAACAAAAAAAAAAACCCCCCAGGTAGAACAGATTGAATAAGGTTGTTCTATCATAGATAGAGTGGACAAGACTGGAAACCGTTTGATTATAAGTTTACTCAGTTAAATAACAGCAGATGTTGATAACCAGTTTCTTTCATACAAAATTAATTATTCTTCCTTGAAATTAAATCTTTTGTTATTTTTTCAATGTATTAAAAATGTTAGAGTTCCTTAAATTATCCTTTCTCAATAATTTAAATAACAATTCCATGAAACCATTTTTCTTTCTCAGCAAGAATATGTGATAGCAAGCGAAAATCTTTGATAAAAAAAGTAACAAAATATAATAGAATATAGTTTTTCAAATATGGAATCTATTCTAGTTTTAAAGTCAAAACAGATTAATAAAATTTTTATTATTATTATTATCTAACATTTGTCATGTCAATGCATACTGTCTTTGGATTAGCTTCTGTCAAATTCCTAGCAATAAATGTTAATCCCCACCTCCCACTAGTTTCTTCCATTAATTGTAGTTGGAGATTAACTGAAGAAAAAAAGGATATTTTCTTTAAAGTCAGAATATGAAGACGTTGCAAGTGAAAGGTGTCAACTGTGTCAACTAATGAGTTACATTATTGCAATTAATAACTCGTTAATCCTAATACAAAGTCTGTTCGGAAATCATTTTAGACTATCTTTCTTCTCAGAATTATTATTTCAAATCTTCATTTTTCTCAACTGTTTTATATTGTTAAAGGCATTGCCTGGAGATTGAACTCCTGTCAAATTGAGATTTCAAATATGTTGTAGGACTTGAACTCACATCACTGTGCTTATTGTCACAACAGTCAACTGCTTTTATCTTATGGTATCAACATGAAGATATGTTAAATGAGTTCTTTACAGATAATAAATGATGTTGGTCAGAGTGTGTAGTGAGATCTAGCTGAGATGGAAACATGCCATATGTGACGTCTCCAATTGGTAAGCCAGATCACGCTATTGATATGGTTAGCTCTATGTTGACATGAAATAAACATGTGAGCACATTTCTGAGACCATAATTCAGTCTTAATTTTCATTGTTAGAATATGAAAGACTGCAATCCTTAATAAATAAATCACTCATTTTTGGAAAATTTGGAAGTCAATATTTTGGTGTGGATCAATCTATTGGAATAATTATATTTTTTGGGAAGGAAAAAAACAAAAGAACCCCCCCCCCCTAATTGTGCCAACATCATCAAATTAAATTTAATCTTTTTGATACTATGGCTTTCCTCTTTATTTGCTCAGATGTTAGCTACAACACAACATAAACTGAAATAAACATGTCATATATTGCCTAATTGTAAAACTAAATTTTATTCCCATCTCCTAAAAATACTTTGAAGAGACCTACACTTACTCTCTTGTGTTTTATGTTTGAGTAACAATACAATTAGCCCTATAATCTGATGTTACAGCAATATCCATGTGGATATTGGTAATCCCCACTAATAGAAAAAAATTTACAAAACGAAATATCAAAATGTGTTAATTTTCGGCAGAAATATTCCATAGAAATAACAGAATTCCATTTTAAAATCCTGGTAAAATCATCCAGATTTATGAATGTTACGTATCTTATCAAAAGTTATTCCCAGTTTTCAGGATGTGACATCTGTTGATATTTAAATATTAATTTAGTTTTTGGTTGTATTTACTGCAATGGTTGTTAGTAAGGAACCTTTGATTGCATCACAGAATTCTAAGTGTTGTAGATTACAACGAAAATCTTGTAGACTTTATATGAAAAATGGAGATTTAACTCTGAAGTTATTCCAAGTGAAATTTAAATAATAAAAAAAAAACTAATATTCTTTTTATAGGAAAGCTATCTATAAAAAGAAAACAATTAAAAAGCTTTTTAGTTAATTTAAACTTTCTGGAGCCAGGAAATTCTGATTAGATAGATAGATAGATAGAGAGGGGAGATTTATGTAAAGCATGGGTTTCTAGCAACTTCACATTGTTAGAAATTCATAAAGAAGGAAAACAGATTAAATAACATTCATTTGAAATACTATTAGATGGCTTCAAGCAGAATTTGAAACCAGGTCATAGAAGTTTAAATATTGTTCCACACCATATTCCTAAACATCATGAAGCTAGACACATTTATTTCTTCATTTCAACAGGTTCTCTATTTCCCTCTGGAATAAAAAGCCTGAATATCACACAGTACCACAGTGCTGGCCAGGATGTGCTTGGCAGCAAAGTTTGTCCAGTATTTATGTTAATACCAAATTTAATTAACAATTATGAACATTTTTAAAATGAATTCCTAATAAAATTAAACAGTAAATGAAAAATAATTCCATTTACAATCATTTGTATCATTATTATGTTTATGTATTCGTTTTTCAGGATTCTTGATGTGAAATCATGTGTTGAAACAGATATTGTTTATATTTGGGGTGGGTCATTTTGCCAATAAACACACGCACTGTTTATTTGATCTTCACTTTAGCATTATTATCAGAGTTCTTTTGTCACACATTCTGTGACCTGTTCAGTGACTTTCTCTTCCTTATGTCTCTATGACTCTCTGGGAGAGAAGAGTAGGGACACAAGGAACAGAAAGTCTGATAAGAAAGCTAAAGTGAACATCATATAGTGTGTGTGTGTGTGTGTGTGTGTGTGTGTGTGTGTGTGTGTGTGTGTGTGTTAATTGGCAAAAACAGAAAAAGAAAATGACCATTCCCAAATATAACAAAATCTCATTATTTTTATTCTTAATGAAAGGAATTATGTAAATGAAAGAAAGAAAATAATTTCAAACTATTTTGTAAATTTACAGAAGTTAATTATAAACAACAATTTACTTTGCCATAATTATGCAGACAGCTATTATTATTATTATTATTATAAATGATGCTGTTTTTGTTGCGATTGTTTTGTATAAAATGAGATTGCTAAAGAGTTTTGTTGAGTGTACAAGTTAATACTTCTTTGATAACTGACACCCTAACACACTTTCATATAAAAATGGTCAAGCAACAAAAATACAAAAAGAGAAAAGAATATAAAATAAAAAAAGACCATTTCTGATACAATGTATCATCTTGAATCCAGTGGGAGGGGGGAGAAAAAAAGCCCAATGAAACAAAAAAAAAAGAAGCTTTTAAATTATTTCCATAAGAATACTACATTGTATTTTGGAATAAGCTTTTTACTTAAACTGATTGGTGGGAAATGATAAATTAGGGTAAATAAATAAAATAATGTGAATTTAAAGAATAAATCAAATGATAAGACGTGAATAAAGATTAAGAAGAAAAAAAAGACAAAAAATATTTTGCAGATCATTAATAAAGAAGTTAGAGAGAAAGGTGAACAGTTGCAACGGCAGGTGAGACAATTGTGTTAGTTGCATCATTAAGGCCAGTCTTTGAAGGTGTGTTGCTTGTTGTTGTTGATGCAACAGTTTCAAGTGATAAATTACTGCTTATCTTTGATAATGTTGCAGACGGTGATGAAGAAAGAGTTGGCAGGATAGTGGAATCTTTTGAACTTCCACTACTTTCACAACTGTCCTCTTTTGCCGTTTCCTGATCACTGCTTCCACCTTCTTCTAAACAGCATTGAGATGCTTTTACCCAATCTTGAATCAGTTTGTCTTTTTCTACAGCTTTCACTCGAGTCAAATTGATGGAATTGTCAGCACAACTTGTAGTTTTATCAACATGTCCTTGTTCAGAGTAAGTTTCTGTAACAATGGTGGAGCTTCCTTCACCAATAGTTTTTGACGAATGGGTTGATAACACCTCGCTGGTGTCACCAATGGTGCGTACAGAGTGTTGAGATAGAATCTCTGTATTCAGTTCGTACCCAACAGAATGAATTGAATCAATGTGTGGCAACACATTTAGTGCTTCGTGTAACATAAAATTATTACTTAAACCATCATCATCGTTTTCACTATCGCATTGCTCAAAACCAGATGACAACGATTCAAGATTACCATTACCAATGCGAGCACATGCCGTATCATTTGAATCTTCTGTATCGGCTTCATTACCATCATCAATTTCAGCCATTGTAGAAGATGCAGTTATTTGGTGAAAACAAAGTGGAGATATTTTCATTTCAGAATCTTTCTCTTTCTTGGCAATCTCATTTCCTCGACTGTCAGTTTCAGGCTCCAGCTGTGGGTAATTTTCTGAGATAGGTTCGGAGAGAATACTGCTGGCAAACGAAATCCCACTGCAGCCTGATGGAGTTCGGGAATGGCCCATATGAGCAAAGATTTGGGTTGGATTCGAGTAAATTTGGGGTACATTTTCCTGAATGTCTTTTTCAATCATAGCAACCATTTCCACGTATGACTGACGAGCTTTCTCTGTTAATTCCATTAATTTTCTGAAATTCTCCTAAAAGAAAAAGAATATTTTTGAATTGTAAGAATGTATCAAACCAAAATCTGAAAACAGTTTTAAAGATCACAGTTGACGACTTCACAAAGATTTTGAGATGAAGTCATTTTATGACATTAACAAAAATGTAAATGTTGAAGCTATAAACACGATAAGCAGCACCATTTGCTAAAGAAATTGGAGGGTTTTGGTCATCTATATCTTTTGTCATTTAGCAAAAAGAAACAGGAAGGATTGGTGTAATACTAACAATATGGCAAAGAAACTGAACAGCTGGATGTTAAAAGAAATTTCAAATATGTAAAATGAAAAGTTTCTAAGATAACAAGTTGATCCTTTTCTTAGTCAGAAGTATGTGTAAGATTAGTGTTATTACCTCTGATAGCTGGATTAAGCGAAAACCTGGATAGGACAATTGGTTTATTTTAGGTAGCTGCGAGCTGGTCACCACCCAGGGCTGTTGCATGAACGCAGCGATGTCCGCCTCGCTCTGGTTGAACGACGCGACGCCCGCCTCGCGCTTGCGCAGGATCGCGATCGCGGCGTCGATCGGGTCGGTGCCGGCAGCCGTCGCGACCTGGGCCAGCGTCTTGCCCTCCGCGTCGGCCGGGCCCGAAGTGATCAGCAGCGATGCGGGGCCGCCGCGCCGGCGCAGATTGTCCGCGATCTCCGGCCGCATCTTGGCCATCGCGGCAGGATCGTCGAACCGCCTGAGCATCGCGGCGCGCCCGCCATCCTGGGCCCAGCGCGGCATCAGCGCGGCCGACAGCCCGGTTCCCGAGGCGGACCAGGGATATTGATCGGCATGGACCACCTGCCCCGCCTTCCGCGCCGCCTCGATCTGCGCGATGATCGCTCCGGTCTGGCCCTGCACGTCGACGCCCAGCGCCTTGATATGCGCGATGTGGACCGGGATGCCCGCCTCGCGGCCGATCTCGATCGCTTCGGCGACCGCGCCCTTCAGGCCGATCGTATAGGAGGATTCGTCGCGCAGATGGCTGTCATAGATGCCGCCCTTCTCGGCGGCGGCGCGGGCCAGCGCGACCACCTCGTCACGCTTGGCGAAGCTCTGCGGCGCGTAGAACAGTCCCGTCGAGAGCCCCAGCGCGCCCTGGCACATGGCCGAGGAGACCAGCCCCTGCATCCGGGCCAGCTCTTCCGGGGTCGGCGCGCGATCGTCCGGGCCGATCACCTTCAGCCGGACCGCGCCGAGGCCGACATAAGTGGCGAAGTTGATGCCATAGTCACGGCTCGACTGGCCGAGCGCCGCTTCTCCCTCACCGCCCTTCGCTCCGCTGTCGCGGCCGAAGGTGCGGGCGATGTCGGGATCGCCGCCACCGTCCACGCCGATAAAGGCCGTCGTCACGCCCTGGGTGAGAAATGGC
>JAOPUL010003032.1:35356956-35374283 GCA_027564515.1 Octopus rubescens | reverse complement strand
AGATATAGTGAGATAGAGAGAGAGAGAGAGAGAGAGAGAGAGAGAGAGAGAGAGAGAGAGAGAGAGAGAGATTTGAAACACTTGTTACCTTTATTGGATCTTTATGGTAAAGTCTATCTTGGAATGAAACTAGATCCCGCAGCAACATGGTACAGCAAGCATCTATGTCCTTGTCAAGGATCTGGTTACAGTATCTACAAATAAAAGATATAAATGCAGTTCCTTCATTTTCAACAAATGATGACTTTCTTAGTTATGTCATGAACCCCAGGGATTCAAAAGGGGCCAGAACTTTACCCGGTTTCCCGGGTGTGTAAGTGAGTAAGATTACAACTCTTCTCCTGGACAGGATGTCAGTCCATCATGGGATTCACTTCCCAGCTGTTGCTGGAATACATTTACAGCAGAGTGGACTGGAGCAATGTAAAATGAAGAGTTTTAATCTAGAACAGTGCACTGCCTGGTCCTGGAATTGAAACCACAATCATAGAACTAGGCTATGCACCTTCACAAATAATTACATCCTCTTTTAATAGACTGCTCCTTGTCCCAGTGCAATTATTTTTACTTGTTTTACCACTTTCCCCATTCAGTGGTGTATGAGTGAGGGGAACAAGAGAGTGAAAGAAAGGCAAAAACATATCAATGGCTATTTTGATGTAAATGTTTCCATATATGTGAAATTAATTTTGTTGTTTAGTCGCAGGTCACTCTGATCCAAAAAGACCAACCTATGATCAAAAGTATTCCAACCATGACAATCCAACCTTTTCCTATGAGCAGAGAATCGTGTATCACATCATAAAACATGTTCTTATTAAGATGAAAGAGTGTGATCTGAGGGATATTTAGATGCTATTTCTAGCAAGCCAAGTGACCACATAGAGTCTTCCTCATTGAGGAAGAGGGGGATCAGTACCCAAGACCTCCCAAATAGTTGATGTATAACTAAAACATATCTAGCTTAATGTCTAGAAAATGCAGAAAATACAAAAAAGGAATTTCAAATGGTTGAAGCTCCAGGAAGAAATGCTTAGGTGAAGAAGAGAATAAACAGCATATCTGAAAGTTTATAGTTTATAGGATGATGGTGAGGCTCGATCTGAAAATATTGGGCCTCACAGTTGTTTGGACAGACTTTTTGGACACATACTGGCATGAAACAATGGATGTTATTGTTGCCTTAATTAGGATTCAGAGATATTTTGAAGAGTACTTACTCACGAAATCTCCTGCTATGGATCTTAAGAACTGCTGGATTGACATCTTTTTCTGTGGCGCCAGCAATAGGACTATTGACCCCTGAACTAAGAGGACTGATGCTTATGGGAGATGTTTGGCTGACAGGAGACAGATCTGCACTGGCTGGTGTTGTAGCTCCTCCAGGATCACCTTTCATACTTGCAGCTAGAATAGAAGCAACATTACGATATGTCACAATTTGTGGTTCTTATTATTAGAAACAAAACAAAATCCTTTTGAATAAATCTTATTAATCACAAATTTATAGATGGAGAAGGAAGTGAGAAGGTTATGTACCAGTCGTGTATTTCTCAAGATTGTTAGTGGTGAAAATGAAGTGAATTAACTTTGATAAGATACTGAAACAAGCTGCTATGTTTAGCATGTCACACCCTCATCTCTTGAATCTAGAGAGTTCGTTTTAAGCATAAGCCAAAGCATTGAACTATGTAGAATGAAGCTGATGTAACAATATTTAAATATCAAGAACCAAACATAGACCAAGCTATATAAAGACATTGAGTTGCTTTGTAAATCCAGAGGATTAGATTAAGAAACAAATAAAAATAGTATTAGTCAGATCCATTCAGTTTGATAAAATGTTTTACTTTTAACAATTCAAACAACTTCTGGTTAAGCCATATTGTTGTTGTTTAGCCTCTGGTCAACTGATCAATGAGAGTAAATGCATTCCAGTAGTGACCATCCTGTCTTTTCCAGACATTATCGCCTATAGCTACATTATTCATTTTCCTTCCACTTTTAAGACAACAATATCTCTGCCTGCAGTAAGTCACCTGTTTCTATCATACCAGGCACCACCAGGCATAAAGCCACCTCCCCCACACACCTCAGTTGAGGGGGTCTTGTCTTGTGAGTTACCTGGTGAACTCACTGGTGCTGCTGTCACATAAAAAGCACCCAGTCGTCTCTGTAAAGTAGTTGGCATTATGAAGGGCATTGAGGTGTAGAAACCATGCCAAGGCAGACAGTTGGGAGCCTGGTGCAATCTTCTAACTTGCCAGTTCCTGTTGAACCAGCCAACCCATGCCAGCATGGGGAAAAAAGACATTAAAGGGTGATGATAGGATGTAATATGAAGGTGATTTAGCTGATATTTCTGACATGTTGAGTGATCCTCTAGAGATGATATCATTGTCACAGGAACAAGATATATGATTCTCCTTGCCACATACTGAA
The DNA here is from genome assembly GCA_027564515.1 of Octopus rubescens. Lineage (NCBI taxonomy): Eukaryota > Metazoa > Mollusca > Cephalopoda > Octopoda > Octopodidae > Octopus > Octopus rubescens. The sequence continues at coordinate 35,371,841 of JAOPUL010003032.1, read as the reverse complement.
CCAAATTGTCATCTGTCAGTCAAATACTTATAAAAGACATCCAGTAACATATCAGTCAAACATGTGTGTGTGTGTGTGTGTGTGTGTGTGTACATCTGTAGTATGTCATAGTTTGGATAATGGGTGGAGAAAACATTAATACAAATAACAAAACTGCTCGAGCAGACTTGTTCAGACAAGTCTTGTTAATTAATGTAAAGATTTAGAAATGTGGGTATGTGTGTGTGCATATATATATATATATATATATACACACACACACACAAAACAATGGAAAACTATTAAACAAAAATAAAATGCTAATAAAATATTTTTAATAAAATCTTTTTAAATTAAAAATATCAAATAAAACTAAATTCTATTTAGTATAATGATTGTCTGTTTAATTAGCCAGAGGATGTAATCAATAGTTATAGCAATCCACTCCTACATAATTATAATTCTTGTTAACATCAACTTTGGCTTTTCATCCTTTCAGAGTTGATAAAAATAATATTGGAATTATACTAAGTGATGGGTGGGAGAGAAATTAATTGTATTGACTATATATATATATATATATATATATATATAACATTTCTTTCAAAATAAATCATTATTATATCATTTTAATGATATATCATCATCTTTTAACATTGGCTTTTTCATGCTTGCATGGATCAGACAGAATTTGTTGAGGTAGATTTTTCTGCCTTTCCTGTCACCAACCCTCACCTGTTTCCAAGCAACATATTTCCCCCATGGCCAGACAAGTTTTTCATAGAAAACTGGAAATGAACAACATCACTTCAAACTTCAGAACCAAATCCAATAAACAGCACTCATCATCATCATCATCATTTAACATCCATTTTTCCATGCTGGCATGGGTTGGATGGTTTGACAGGATCCAGTGAGCCACAAGGCTGCATCGTGCTCTAATGTCTGTTTTGGCATGGTTTCTATGGCTGGATGCCCTAACCCTAACACAAACCACTTCACAATGAGTACTGGGTACCTTTTTCATGCTATCAGCACTAGTGAGGTTGCCAAGTAACTTGCAAGACAGGAAAGAATAAGAAAACGGGGGTAAACCCTCTTGAACTAAATGGGGTGGGTGAGGGGGATTTGGGAGTGGATAGCAGTGGCTTTATGCTTAGAGACCAGCAGAGGTATCTTGCTATAGAGAAGATTCATAGCTACCCTTCATTTATATAAGGGTTGGAGGGAGGAGTATCTAGGAAAAAGGTAAGATGGTAGTGATGGGGGGCAGAACAAAAGACTATTAATTCAATTCTTCTTAACAAGATTTTTGGAAAACAATACAGTAAATATCCCTGGTCCAACATGTTGCATTGATATTCAGGTCTATCACTTGTGGGTTCTCTCAGTAAAACTAAGTTGATATTCAAATATTTATTAATTCATTCAAAATACAGAAACAGCAGGTAAACATATCTTATTAAAAATACCACAAATTTGGAGGTTAAAGTAATAGGAATGGTAACTATTGATATAAATAGTTTTTACCAACTTGAAGTTGAGAAACAGAATATGGTAAAAGAGAAAAGAACCAGATTCGGTAAGACAATGGAATTGGTGTGTGTGTGTAATATAGCAGCAGTGATATAGGAAATTGGAAATATAAATTAGTTGACATTGTTGAAAATAATTTAGTAGAAAAACATGATATTTGTTTTATACACACCATCTTGAGACAAATCACTTTCAGCATTTACCACACCAAGGCCAACAGGGACGCTAGAAGAAAAACAAACAAAAAAAAAAACAAAATATTAATTAGAAGGGAAATGAAAGGTTATATTAATATGAAAGTAAAAACTGGATACATTTTGTGAGAGTTTAGTGTTAAACTAACATCTGTTTGCATATAAATATAGACTCTCTGCACCCCTCCCCCTTTCATAGTAATCCCCTTGTCTCCCTAGCATGGAGCTGACCCACCACCTCCCCCAGGGCTCATAGCCCTCTGAACTTCATGGCAACCTCAATCGTGCAGGTGGCACCCAGTCCACACTGTAAAGAGGTTGGTGTTAAGAAGGGCATCCATCCATAGAAACCATGCCAAAGCAGACATTGGATCTTGATGTAGTCCTTGCACACGTCAGATCCTGTCAAACCGTCCAACCCATACCAGGATGGAACATGGAACGTTAAATGATGAGGATGATGACTCAGTTGTAGAAGCAACTGGATGACCAACTTATTGAATGTAAAGTGGTTGAGTATTTCAGAGACGTCAATGTAAATTCTTAAGCAAAGTCAGGGCATGACATCATGTGATAACACTGGACATTTGAATTAGTTACTGTCCGTCCAATGAGCTTTGGTCAACACAAATTCCTGCCCAAGGTTGACTCAAGGCTATGGGAAAGGGACTTGTCCAGAATACCACACACTAGGACTGAACCAAGGACCTCATGGTGGCAAAGTAAACCTTTTTGCCCACTCAGCCATGCTTGCATCCAGACACAAAAATATAATAATGTAACTGAAAACAACCAGACAATTCTTGAATCATGGGACACTTCTAAGAAGTTGGAGCAACCATTTACACTTGAATAACACTGGAATACACTTACTGTTGTGTCAGAAGGATATAAGAAGGGTGTAAACAATATAACAGTTATAATTAAAATCCCTTAGTAAAAGCACTACATCATTATTAGTTTTAAATGTTGGCACAAGGCCAGCAATTTTAGGGAAGCAGGGTAAGTCGATCACATTGACCCCAATGCTCACAACTGGTACTTATTTTATTAACTCTAAATGAAAGACAAAACTGACATCAACAGAATTTGAACTCAGAACGTAAAAGACAGATGAAATGCGACTAAGCATTTTGCCCAGCGGGATAATGATTCTGTCAGCTGACTGCCTTAAAGCACCACATCATTATTAAAGTGAAGATGCAGAATTCAGTTATTATTTATTAATAGACATTGGTGAATAGCCAAGAGATAACGTACCTTGGGGAAGCCAGATCATTGTCCAAAGCACTGACAGTTGGATCAACCTCCAACAAACGGAGTCGTTTTTTTTCTTCACGCTCTTTAAGAATTACCTAAACAAAAGATAAAGAATTAAAAAAACATTATCATGGAATTGATTCAGACTTAAAATGTGAGACACACTTTAAACTAGAATAGGATGACATACGTTAAAAAAAAAATCATTGGCATGATGACAGAAACTCTGGACATCTAAAACTTATATTAGGGAAGAAAATAGAAAAAAACAATCAAAGGTGTTACAATATATGTAAATTGGTTTCTGGTTTCCATTTAAAACAGGAACACAAAACAATGAATGGTCAAACTTTAAGTGTCATAACATGAAATGGTGTCACTGACATGGTGCTGTGCTCTTAGACATTACAAAAATATGTATCAACATATAAAAAAAAAGGCTCCTGAAATTCATTTGAATTTTGGAATTTAACTCCTCTCCACCAAGAAAACTGTTCAGGTTTTTTTTTTAAATTTTGTATTTAAACCTCTCATCCCCTGTCATAAAGTAACCTCCCTCTTTAAAGTAGAAGGGGATCTTAATCTTGTGAACTGCATCAGGATCTCACTAGTGCTGCTGCCACAAAAAATGCACCCATAATCTTGGTTGTTTATTTATTATATCATCATCATCATCATTTTAACGTCTGTTTTTCCATGCTGGCATGGGTTAGATGATTTGACTGGAAGCTGGCAAGCTGGGGAGCTGCACCAGAGTCCAGTCCATTTTGGCTTGATTTCTATGGCTGGATGCCTTGTGTGTCACCAGCACAATATATATCTGGCCACCACAATGTCCAGTTCTTGTTGTGGTGTGGTGGCTTCAGTGTTTCAATGACCCCTGAGAGATATGCCAACAGAGCACAAGCCCCTGGCAGCTCAAAGGTTAGAAGCCAGACTAATAGGGACCACTTCTTCCCAGAGGCAAAAATGGGTTTGTGTAGGGCCAACACTCCTAACTAGAAAAAGCAAAGTTGCAGAAACATCATTAAAACAGGAAGTCCTTCCCTCAGGGAATCAGAGAAACATGATGCGAGGCTGCAAAATCTGAAAGGATGGATAAGCTACACCTGAAGAAAATCATGATCCTGCATTACATGTCAGACCCTGACCCGGAATCCACAACGAAGAGGGAAGGACAGCCTAAAAATAGCTGGAGGTAGGATACTGAGGCAGAGCTGAAAAAGCAAGGAATTAAATGGAGAGAAGCAGAAAAAAAACAGACCAGAAGTGAAGGGTTTAAGTAAAAAGTAGAGAGAAACAGGTTTACCTTCTTCAAGGGACTTGGTTTCTTGGCTTTTGTAATCTCTCTTTCTTTGCCTCGTTTTGCAGGAGCTGAACTGTCAAGGATGTTTCCAACAATTGGTTTATTTACAGACTAAAATAAAATAAATAAAAATTCTGGAAAAATCTCAAAACTTAATTGTGAGTCATATAACAATATATTAAGATCTTGATTATGAAGAATAGACAAAAAAGGAGGGGGAGGGGGGCAATGTCATAACAGAAAATTCTTATTTTAACTCCTTTATATTCAATTCAGTTGGAAATATCTAGATTTTGGTCTGAGCAAAATTACTTGAAATATCTCTGTTTAAAGTTTTAATTTCCTTTCAGGTTGTATCTGGTGTCTTTGGGAAAAGGAAGACATATGGTGAATGTTATCTGGGGTAAATTATGTCTGAAGAAGTGGGATGGTCATGGCTGGAATGCCTTCGATCATAGATCTTCATGATCACGATTTGGACTGAACATGGCTGCAGAGTTAAGAAGTTTGCTTTGCAATTTGGTGGTTTCCAGTTCAATCCCAATGTATGGAAGTTTGGACCAATGTCTTCTAGCAGAGTTGCAGGTCAACCGGTGCTAATGCAGCTTAAGAAAGTTGGACAGATTCCTAAGGTAGTAATATCTTTTAAGAATGATATCCTAGAGAGGGAGAAAAGAGAAAGAGAGAGTGTGACATTCTGGTAACTTACTTTCTCTTTGAAAACTTCTTTCTTTTGTTGAGGTTCTTTAAATCGTTTCTAAAATTGAGAAAATAAACAAAAATTTAATTGATATGAAAAAAACGTTGAAAGAGAACATTTCTACCAAAATAAGTCTTTAAACTCTTAAAAAATACATAAAAACAAAATAATTATGTGACCATTTGCCTGAAAAAGCTCATTTTGAAATCTGGACACTTTGATAATATCTCCTTGATCATTGCCTTTGAGTGATCAAAGCTTTATTTGTGAAATTGGCAGACAGAAACTGTGTGTGTGTGTGTGTGTGTGCATGTGTGTGTGTGTGTGTGTGTGTAAGGTAATGAGTAAAAACAAGAAAAGACAAAATGAGAGGGAAAAGTTTTAAGAAAGGTATTATTAAAAATTGGAGGAAAAGTGATTGGAAAGGGGAAAAAAAATAGGAATTAGGGGCCAAATGAGAATGCAGTACTATGGGAAAGAGTTAGGAAGTGAGGAGAAGGAGGCAGGGTGGTGTGTGCATGTAGAAAAGAGTATCCCTGTATGAAGATGGACATAGGGGTGTGAGTGTGTGTGAATATATTGTAGGTGAGAGGAAGGCATGGGAGAGGAGTGGGGGTAATTGGAAAACCAATGAAGAAAACTCTAGTGAGATAAAATATAAATAAGAGGTAAAAAGTGTAAATAGATAAATATAGTGATAATACTGAAAAGGGGAGGAAGTTGTGCAAAGAGTGTGGAGAAAAACAAGGGGGAAGCAAGATGCAGTTAAAAGAAAATGTTATAATAGAAAGGATCTTTTTAAAAATAAGTTGTATAAATGGAAAGAGTCCAAAAGTCCAGTGACAAAGGTCAAAGGTGAAAAAAGCAGTTGAGACTCCAGTGATAAAATGGAGAGTGGAGAAATGTATGGGTGCCAAGTGGATGTGAAGAGCATGATGCATCCACATATGTTTGTGGTGGATGAGGGACAAGTTTTAGTGGAGAGTGATGCAAAGGGAGATAATAAAAGTGAGAGCATGTATCATCATCATTATCATTTAATGTCCACTTTTTCCATGGTTGTAAACGAGCCTCACTGTCATACTACAAACAATGTCGTTCATTTCCAGTTTTCTATGGAAAACCTGTCTGGCTGTGGGGAAATATTACTTTGGTTGGGAACAGGTGAAGGTTGGTGACAGGAAGAGCATCCAGATGTAGAAAATCTGCCTCAACAAAACTCCATGTGAACCATGCCAGCTTGGAAAAGTGGATGTTATGATAATAATGATGATGATCACAATCATCATCCTACTTTAACGTCCGTTTTCCATGCTGGCATGGGTTGGACAATGAGACCAAATATGATTGTAGAGGACAAAAAGAAAAAAATCATTCTAATATCATAGACGACTTTGCAATAGCATCTGAGAATTGAGTGGATAATAAGGAAATTGAGAAATATCAGAACCTAATTAGAGAGAAATGAAGATGATGATTATTCCTGTGGTAATTGGTATCCTTGGCACAACACCCAAACTGCTACCTAAGAGGCTGAAAGAGATTGGAATTCAGATTTGCAATGTTGACCAGCAGAAAAGTGCCGTCTTGTATTCTACAAGAATCCTAAAGAAGATTGTTGAGGTTTGAAGAAACTTACTGTTACAAAACCTCAAGACAACATCCCTGCGACCAAACATGATAAGCAATAGCTTTACAACAACAATATTATTATTATTTATTACTTGGTGAGCTGGCAGAATCATTAGTGAATCAGACAAAATATTAAGCAGCATTTCTTTCAGCTCTTTAACATACTGCTGAGGTCAACTTTGTCTTTCATCCTTTTGGGGTCAATACAATAAGTACCGGCTGAGCACTGGAGTTGATGTAAATCGACTAGCCCCACCCCTCAAAATATCAGGCCTTGTGCCTATACTAGAAAGGATTCTTTATTATTTCTAACAAGTAGTTTAGCCATATTTTTTATAGGGAATCTATAATTGGATTAGATTAGCAAAGGGAAAGGACAGGTGATGTTGACCAGAACAGGATTAAGAGATTAAGAGCATGTGATGGTACCCCTTCCATGGTCATATGACCTACAACCTTAAAAAGAGATAATCATCACTTGACATCTGGTCATGAGTTTCCTGCACACAGGAAACAGATGGGATGGTCATGGCAAGAATGTCTTTGGCCACAGGTCTGCTTGATCAGCATTGATCTGGAGCAAAACAACTGCATCTAATTTTTTCTGGTGCTCTATTGATTTTATGAGCCACTACCCTTATAATAATGATTTCTTCTATAGACATAACATTTCAAATTTGAGGGAAGGTTAAATTAAAGTGACCCCAATATTTGACTGGTACTTTATTTTATTGACCCTCGAAGATGAAAGGAAAAGTTGATTTTGGTAGGATTTGAACTATGTACAGAATCAAAACAAATACTGCATTTCAATGGATGGTCTAACAACTCTGCAAATCCACCTCCCTGTGCCCCAGGTGAGGACTGAACTCATGTTCTTCAGATTGTTCTACAATTTACATTGATCACGAGACCGATATGCTGCCTACTGCACTATCAAAGCACTTAATCCTAATATTCTTTCTAATGTTGGCACAAAGCCAGAAATTCCAAGGAAAAAGATTAGTTGATTACATCAACCCCAGTACTTGATGGATATTTTATTCTCTTGATTCCTGAGGGATGAAAAGCAAAGTTAATCTTGGCAGGATTTCAATACAGAATGTAAAGTATCAGAAGAAATGCCGCTAAGCATTTTGTCTGATGCAATTCGGCCAGTTCATCACTATAATAATAATAATAATCCTTTCTATTATAAACACAAGGCCTGAAATTTTGAGGGGAGGGGTTAGTCAATTACATCGACCCAAGAGTTCAACTGGTACTTATTTTACCGACCCTGAAAGAATGAAAGGCAAAGTTGAACTCGATGGAATTTGAACTCAGAACGTAAAGATGGATGAAAATACTGTTAAGCATTTTGTCCGGCATGCTAACGATTCTGCCAGCTTGTCATCATAATAATAATGTCGTCAACAGTTCTGCTACCAACAAAAGAGGTCGAAAAAAAAAGGTATGTTGTTAGAATAGAGGTGAAAAAGAAGATATCTTACTTCAAGAGCATCAATCATAGCACTAATGTCTAATGATATTGGTTGTTTGGATTTCTTTCCAGGTGCCACAGCATGATGAATAATGTCATTGGGTGCCACTGACAGCCTTCCGGAATTACCGATTCCCACTGTTTTGCCTGCTTTTGTTGTTGAGGTTGGTGTTACGGATCGAGGTGTGCCAGAAGCAGATTTTTTCTTGGGAATATTGCGTTGGATTAACATCTGTTGTTCCAGCGATATTTCAGCAAGTTCTTCCTCTGCTGCACGGTTAGCTAATTCTTGTCTCTTCTGCCAGCGCCGAGTCAAATGGCCATCTTTTTTGTTTGCTGTGTGCATCAAGAAAAACGTTAGAAAAACATTGAAAATTAAAAAAATATAAATATTTTAAGTATCTTTTCTTTTATCTTTTACTTCTTTCAGTCATTAGATTGTGGCCATGCTGGGGCATTGTCTTGAAGAATTTTAGTCGAACTAATCGACCCCAGTATTTAAAAAAAAAATTTGGTACTTATTCTATCACTCACTTTTGCTGAATCACTACATGACAGGGATGTAAACGCACCAACACCAGTTGTCAAGTAGTGTGGTAGGAGACAAACACAGACACACACATAGAGCATTATCATTTAAAATCCGTTTTCCATGCTGGCATGAGTTGGAGAGTTTGACAGGAAATGGCAAGCCAGAGGATTGCACCAGGTTCCATTTGTCTGTTTTGGCATGGTTTCTATGACTAAATGCCCTTCCTAACACCAACCACTCTACAGAGTGTACTGGGTGCTTTTTACATGGCACCAATACCGACACACATACATAAAGAGTGGAGGAAAATATAAAAAGAAAAAAAATCAAATCTAAATGAAAAGCAACCAACTTGTTTAGAAGGAGAATGACTTCAAATGAGAAAGAACTGATCCAGGGTAAAGAACAGTCTTTAATCCTCTCAAATGTGACAATATTTTTAGTGCTGGCAGCATACACTAAAGTGTTTCATTCCTCTATATTTGGGGTTCAGTTTTTGCCTTACATCATTCCAGGATTGCTAAAAGAAATATTGTACTAATGACTTTTCCATCTTTGTTTGCAAAGGAAGACAGATAAGCCAAGATCTTCATTTTAAACAATTTTGATGTTGATAGGAGTTGGGAGAGTCTGCCATGCAATATTGTCACAGCTTGATTTTTATGTATTTTGTCCTCAGGTGTGTGTGTGTGTGTGTGTGTGTGTGTGTGTGTGTGTGTGGTTAAGAAACTCATTTTGCAACCATGTGGTTTCAGGTTCAGTCTCACTGCATGGCACCTTAGGTAGATGACTTCTACTATAACCCCGGGCCAACCAATTCCTTGTGAGTGGATTTGGTAGAAAGAAACTGTATGGAAGCCTGTTGTGTGTGTGCCATTGTGTTTGTCCCCACACCACTGCTTGACATCCAGTGTTGGTTTGTTTACATCTGCATAACTTAAAAGTTTGGCAAAACAAACTGATAGAATAAGTACCTGACTTAAAAATAAGTACAGGGTTGATTTGATTGACTAAACCGTTTAAAGTGGTGCCCCAGCATGGCCACAGTCCAGTGATTGAAACAAGTAAAAGATGTTTGTGACACCTAACCTCTTGAAAGAAACTGTTTTCAAATCTATCAACAGTAAATGCATGGGTTTATGGTTTGTATTAATGAGTATTTTTCCAATTCAACTTTAGAGAAATTAGCAAAGGGAGGTTTGAATGATTGATCTTTCCTGGCAGGAATCTAAGTGTGACTTATGTTGTACATAAATGGAACAATTTCAAGTTGGTGGGTTGGCAATAACAGCATCATTGAAAAGTGAAAATTGATTTGAACAATAAAATAGAATAAACAACAGAGAGGTGAGTTCTGATGTTTCAAGCAGAGATTTTTAGATTTCATTATAAAATCTTAATTAGAATGAAGTAATTGAACGACCAAAAGAAACTCTTCAAACTGTTCTTTTCCTCTCTTTTACCAATCATTCATCAATTACATTTATCTAGTCTCTTCTTCTATTTGAAGCATACATCACAATATAAACTGGAAAACTCAAATTAGTATTTGTTTTGTATCTAAGCTATTTTAGGCAAGAATCCAAACAATCCATGTGATATTTTAAAAAGAAGATCTTCAGATATTTACCATTTCCAGCATCTGTATTTCCATCATTTAATGCCGATTCATATATCACAGTATTCTGAAGAAAGAAAGAAAATTTATTTTATCAAAGAAATCACACATCATCATCATCATTTAACATTGACTTTTCTGTGCTTGCATGGGTTGGATGGAATTTGTTGAGGCAAATTTTCTAGTTAGATGCCATTCTTATTGCCAACCCTCAATTGTTTTCAGGTAAGGTAATATTTCCCCATGGTCAGACGTTTTTCAAGATAGACTGGAAACAAACTGCATTGCTTGTATGATGGTGATGCTCATTTACAGCCATCATATGATGTCAAGACAAGGGTACACACGAACACATATACACTCATATATGCAACAGGCTTCTTGCAGTTTCCATCTACCAAATCCAACCACAAGACTTTGGTTAACCTCAGACTATAGTAGAAGACACTAGTCCAAGAAACTGAAACAGAGATCACATGGTTGGGAAGCAAGTTTCTTATCCACAGTATCCAAGAGTGGAGAGGAGGGCTATGGCACTTGCTTCTGGAAACAGTCCAGGTACAGTAGAGGTGGTTAAGTTACTAATACAGCAATAATGTTGACCAACAATGAAAAAGGCCAGCTAATTGTTTTAGGTGTTAATGCAGTTAGTCAGTAGCAGAGGAATGTTCTCTTGGCCCTCCCACCCTTCAACTAGCAGAACATTGCGGATGTGACAACAGCATCATATATATGTGTGCGTGTGTATGTATATGAGTGTATCCTTGTCTTGACATTGCCTGAATGTTGTAAATGATTGTCATTTTATTTATAATATTCTGCAAAAACATGGTCTGGTCATGGAGAAATATGACCTTGCTTGGAAACAGGTGAGGGTTGGTGACAGGAAGGGCATCCAACCATAGAAAATCTGTTTCAACCAAATTATCTGACCCATGCAAGCAAGGAAAGGTGGGCGATAAAACAATGATGATGATATACAAACTGTGTTTTTAGTTTGCTTATATGAAATACAATGTAGAAACATTTTAAAAAAAACCCAAATAAACAGTATTTATGTGTTTAAGAAAAGTATAAAACTTACACTTTTCAAGATATCACAGTATTTCATTTTTGGAACAGAGGAAGCAACAGGTTCCTTATTAGAAGGTAATTCACAGAAATCCTCATCCTGTATTACCATATCATCCATTGAAACAGAGTTTGATAAACCCGATCTCGGTGTCTGACCAGGGCTTGAAAAGTTGCTCCCTTTGCTAACATCTCGATCTTTTTTCTTCTTGCGACGATTCTGTTTTTGTCTTTTTTTCCCAACTTCTTCAAGTGATTTAGATTCCAGGTTTTTATTATCACTTGCGGAACATTCCACTGATGGTATTGCCACAGCGCCACCTACTGCATAATCATTCCTTAACGTTGATTTTGCTGGTCTCTGTGCAATGGCAGCATAACTGAAACTGGTCGGTTGTGTTGTGGTTGTATTAGTGGTGTTAGAAACAGTAGAAGTAAGTGGTTTAGTGTTGGGTACAAGTCTTTCAGGAGCAACATGTGTACCATTTGACACAACATTGCGCCGATGTAGTGGACTACTATAACCACTGTCCGAGTCTTTTTCTTCAGAGTCAGTCAAATTACTAATCCATTGGTTTGAATGACTACGAATTCGGGTCTTATTAAAAGAACAAAACAAACAGCTCGGTTTTTCAGAAAGTGTCAAATTTTCCAACTCAGGAGAAAAATCTGCAAAGACAATATATTTTCACAGATCAATAAACAATAAAGATACAGTAAAATAGCCATTTTCTCTCAACAAAATTTGAACAGAAAAATAATTGAACCCATAAAAATACATGGAATCAACTGCTAAAAAAAAAGGGGCAGTTTTGTCTTTTCCGTCTTTAATTCTCCAATTTCGAAACTATACCAAATTCCTTTTTAATCTTTTACTTGTTTCAGTCATTGAACTGCAGCCATGCTGGGGCAATGCCTTTCAAGGGTTTTTGTAGAAAAGATCAACACAAGTACTTGATTTTTTAAGTTTGGTACTTATTCTATCAGTTTCTTTTGTGAAACTGCTAAGTTACAGGTTGTCAAGAGGTATAGGAGGAAGGGACAAACACACACACTCACACATACATATATGATAGCCTTCCATATAATTTCCATCTACCAAATCCACACACAAGGTTTTATAGTCAGCCCAGGGCTATAGTAGAAGACACAGTGGGACTGAACTCAGAACCATGTGGTTGGGAAGCAAACTTCTTACCACACAGCTACGCTTGTGCCTCTTTACATTTCAGCCACTTGCCCAAGGTGCCATGCAGTGGGACTGAACCAAAAACCACATGGTTGCAAAGCAAGCTTCTTAACCACACAACCATGCCTGTAATTAAGTATGATGGTATTTATTAAATTGTATTTATTGAGGCTCATTGAGACTCTAGAAATTAGAATAAAATAAAACTTAATAATTCTACAACAACCCATATAAATGTATAAACCTCACTTTCTGTCAGTGGTTAATGGATGATAGGACAGTTTGCCATTAGTGAGAGACATTTTCCTGACAAAACATAAAATGATGGCAAAAGTTTTGATTTTAGTATATCAGCTGTATTGAGTGTATGAGTCAGTAAAGGCCTACAAAGACTATGGGGTATTGCATTATGTTGTCTCCCCTTCCCACCCATCCCTCTCTTATACTTTTCATCTCCTTCAACACTCAGTTGAAGGGGGGGGGGGGGTGTTGTTGTATTTCAAGTTCTTGGTGTTATAACAAATTCTGATGTTACAAAAAAAGCAAAAAAATAAAAAGAAAAAAAAGCACCCAGTACACTCTGTAAAGTGGTTGGTGTTAAGGAAAGGCATGTAGCTGTAGAAATGATGCCAAAGCAAACATTGGAGCTCAGCACAGCCCTTTGGCTCATCACTTCTTGTCAAACCATTTTTAGAAATATATTTTTATGTCGTTATTGTAGCTGAGTGTGTATATATAAATACAATATCAGAAGGCGTGTATATAATATTTATTTCAGTGGTAACGAGAGCTGACATGTTATCTGAGTGAGTCGAGTTGCTGAGTTGGCGAGTTAGTGTGAATGGCGAGTTAGTGTGAAGTGATGGTCACACTTCGAGGTCCTCCGAACTAACTGAAGACCAGACACAGCTTAACCAGCAGTGGAACTGCCTTTTCGTGTTAATGTGCGCTCGGCTCTCATTGGTTGACACAGCCACAATACGACTGTGTCATCTAGTTATAGCTGACTCACTACACATTCATCTCATGCTAGGATGGAGAAAGGGACATTGATGATGATGATGATGGTGTGTGATGATAATGATGATGATAGGGTATTAGATAGAATGGTTTATGGTATTTATTCTGACATTTGGTGCTCTGGGCTCAAATCCTGCTGAGGTCAACTTTGTGTTTCATCCTTTCAGGGTTGATAAAAAAAAGTACTAATCCAAGATGGTAGGCTGGCAGAACTGTAAGAACATTGAATTTGATGTTTTGTGGTATTGATTCTCTGACTCTTTGCATTCTTGAGTTCAAATCCTACTTCAGTGGTAGATTTTATCCATCACCAGGCATTGGGGCCCAGGTCTTGATTATCCTATAAAGGGCTGTGGGCACTGCATTCCTCTCCTGACTTAAGAAAGAACCCCCCACCCTCCCAAAAAAGCAACAACTCACATGATCACATACAATAGGGCAAGTTTGGACAGTGTATTAAAAGTGTACTTTAGTTCATTAAAAGTACATAACAACCAATGATATTATCTTTATTGTAACTAATCAACATTGAATCCAATTCTTCTGATTTTCCAGACACCTAAAACAGCTGCAGATTAACCATTTAGTCAATTCAAGTTAATAAATAGCCCCCCTACTTGCAGTATTCTAAAATATATAAAACCATAATGATTCACTGCAGAAAAATAATTGGCTCCAAGAGTAGAATAACATGACTTAAAACATAATACTAAAAATGTCAGATGGTCTCTGGTTCAGTCCCACTGCATAGCAACTTGAGCAAGTTTCTCCTATTATAACTCTGAGCTGAACAATGCCTTGTGAGTCAATTTGGCTGACAGAAACTGTAAAAGCCTGTTGTGTGTGTGTGTGTGTGTGTGTATATATATATATAAACATACACACACAATAGGCTTCTCTTTCTCTCTCCATATATATATATATATATATATATATATATATACACGTGTGTGTTAGTCCCTGGTGTTTGACAGTTGGTTTGTTTACAATCCCCATAACTTAGCAGTTCGATAAGAATGACTGACAGAATAAATTCCAGACTTAAAAATTAAGTACTAGAGTTAATTAGGTCAACTAACACTACAAGGCAGTGCAGCAGTATGGCCGCTGTCCAAAGACTAAATGATATTTTATTTGTCATGCATGATAGCACTTTTCTTTTCATTTTCTTTCTCCTGCTAACATTACAAGAAAATAGGTCATAGCACTTGCACCTGGTCATGGTTGGCTGATTGCAAAACATAATATTTACAGCTCTATAAGGTGGCGAACTGGCAGAGTTGTTACTGCGCAGGGAGAAATGCTTAGCGGCAATTTTTCCGACTTTACGTTCTGAGTTCAAATGCCGCCGGGGTCGACTTTGCC
>JAOPUL010003032.1:35159930-35170903 GCA_027564515.1 Octopus rubescens | reverse complement strand
CTCACACACACACACACTCTCGCACACACACACACACACACTCAGACACACACACACACACACACACACACACACACACACACACACACCTATGCATCTGCCATATAGAAATTCTGTTTTCTTTGTTAACCTGCCTATGATACTACTTCACCTCTTGTGTGACCATAGTTTACACTGAGTACACCATTTAGAAGTTCTACCTACTCCTGCATATTGACTAAGGCTATTTCCCTACTTATATTCTTCAAATTTACTTTGAAACCTTTCAATTCTAAGTTTTGGTTCCACATTTCGGATTTTTTCTCTAATTCTACAGAGTCAGCTATAAGAACAAGGTCATCAGCATATAGGAATTCTCACAGACAGTCAGTCTTAAACTCTTCTGTTATAGCCCAGAGGACTATGATAAATAGAAGGGGCTTGAGAACTGGACTCTCATGGACCCCCAATCTGCACACTAAATTTATTATTGCAATCTTGCTGACCTTAGCTTTGTACATGACTTGTATGGCTCTCACAAGCCATTCATCTTCTAGCTTGACAGGGACCTTGTCAAAGACTTTCTCTGGATCAGTGAACACTAGATACAGTGGCTTACTCCTAGCTAAGTACTTCTGCAATTTAGTAAGGAAGATGGCATCAGTTGTACTGCCTCCTTGCACAAAGCTGAACTGTATTTTATCTTGGTTAATTCTCTTTTCATAACTTTGATAAACTGATCCAGAAATTTGTCTGTTACTACCTTTCTTTCTAATACATTCATTCTGCTCTTGTAGCTGCTGTGCCAGTCATTTCCTATCACTACTTTATCTTATCATCTGACTGACTATGTGATGGTGAGCCTGTACTCTACTCCATCAGATATAATGTCTCAGCAATAATTCCTGATGGACCAGGAGCTTTCACTTCCTTCATATCCCTAAATGCTTTCCTTATCATATTGCTGTCAATTTGAATGGTTGTTCCTTCTGTTGGGTCTACCCTTGGAAGACTCACTTTCTCCCATGAATTCTCCTCTTTTAACAGCCTCTCAACACTTCTATTCCTCTTTTCAATATTAGTAAGAACAAGTGTACCTTTATCCATCCATACACACTTCATTATTTCTCAACCCTAGTAAACTGCTTTGCAATCCAAAACAACTTCTGCTGTAAGAACATTAATAAACCTTTTCATTTTCTGTGTTTCTTCTTTCTTTCTTTCTAAGTCCTCCTCCCACCTAGTTTCCTTTTTAGCTACTTGGTGTAGTTCTCTGCTGTTTCTTTCTTTTAATCTTTCCAAGAGGCTTGAAATGTCATACTCAATAAATAATTTTTTTGAAATTCCTCCTTGACTTGGCAACAGAAAAGAGAGGAAATCTTAAGAAGATGGAATATACTTTTGAGAACTCTAGTATAAATTTCTCAGTTAATTTCCATGCTAGGGAGGGAAAAACATTCTGATCTTTGTTTTAGGCAAGGAACAACTATAGACACATGTTTCAGTCTCATAGACATCTTCAGCTTAGTTACACTGTCAACTTGCCTGCTAATCCAAAAATTACATTTTTACATTTAGGTGAAAAAGAGGGTCTATCACATAAATTTGGATAATTGAATTAAAATGGGGTGTACTAAATACAATACACAATAAATTCATAATGTGTGTGAGCTAGGTATGAGATACCAGGTTTAAATGCCTTAAAATTCTGAGTTTGAACCATGCCGAGTCATTTTAATCTTTCTTCATTGGAATGAATACATCAAGTATTTAACTTATAATAAATCCAGTGAATCATTGGAGCATAGCATTGTAGATTCTGATGTCTGGGTCATTTAAGATTTTTATAAATATCTAACCAGGTTTATATTAATAAGGTGAGTACCATGATTTAGGGCAGAAACATAAACTCGCATCTCTTCAATCAGACCTGAATAATGTCAGCTTGTTTGGAAGTCCTGAGTCATTGGTAAGTATTTCATCAGTGAATACAGTAATACACCTGATGCAGATATGATAGAAGAAACAACTACAAGAAACAATTGACACTGGTCTACTAACAAAAGAAATAATTACTTGTAATAGTTTCCCAATAAATAGGTTTGATGTCAGAAGATATCTAACTTTAATAATTGCATACTTAGAGATTTCCTAATAAATAGACTCCTAAAAGTATTTAGTAAGGTTGTTTAATTACTGTTAAATCTTGTAGTTTATCCTATTCTTACAAATTTGAGTGTAAAGACAGCTAAATGTTAGGATTGTAAAAAGAACCAAGTAATGAAACATTTCTGACTGTAATATCGTGTGTTGAAAGCATGTCACAATTATTGCTGATCAAATTTATTCATAAACTTTTGTCATTAAGCATCTAATTTCAAAGTAAAAATTGCATCCACTCTTGTCTGTCAAACATTGTCATATGTAATTAATCCAAATATTCAAATTGTAGAATTAGTCAACCAAAACAAACAAATATAAGAAAACAAAAATTCAATCTATTGTATTAGCTTTGATATATTCTATATTTAATTATTTAAACAGTTAATATATTTCAGCTTACTCTAACTTCTATTCAACAAAAAACTATTATTTAATTACAATATGCTTCAATTTTAAACTTTTTTTTCCTTCTTCAACATCTAACTTACCAAAATTGAATAAAAATAATAATTGCATGAAACTATTCTAACTCCTTAGTTATTAATCTCCTTTTCTTTTAATTTCTGTAAAGCTTTCAAAATTACCAACCCAATAGTTCTCTTGAAATTAATGAAGAACTATAAAACTATATATCGGTCAAATGAATTATATATTTTCAATTAATTTTGGATATTTGAAATTTTGATAATTTTACATTTGAAACTAATACCAATTATATAAAGATTTGAACATTTATTTTACTATAAACCCAAAATAGAAATATAGTTCAATAATAACTAGTAAATTCATTTTGTTGTCTATATTTTGTATATAAATTATATTTTAAACTGTAAAAACGAGAGAAACTGTTGAAAATATCTTGACCTCTTGAAATGTTGAGCTAGAATTTGACTGGAGTATTAATTTGTTTTTCCATAGTCTCATATAGCTATGATTTTAATATAGTTTAAACACTAACTTTTTTAAGAGAAATAGATTTTGTTTTCAGTCGTCAGAGTGGTGCTTCTGGTAATATTTTACTAGCGCTGGGACTTATCTTTTTCTCTCTGTCTCTTCAAGAGATGAAACAAATCAAAGGATAACATAATGGTGATTTATTTCAGAAAGCTGAGATATAAAGGTAGATAACGAGTGGTAACAATAGAGAGGTAGTCACTTCTTTAAACAGCCTCCTGTGTATTGTTTTCTCCAGCTTCTGTAGCAATCAGTCCGTCACCTCATATGATGTCTATTTCAGTTTTGATCTGGAATGTGTGAAGTTGGAGATCCTCTCCAGCTCCAAGAATAATGTCTGTACTGAAGTTACCATATGATGGCTATGAAGAAGACGTTTCAAAAGAAAGCAATGATTTGACAGTGGACTCTGGGTAGGGATATTTCTGTATCTAATGGAAACTGTAAATTTTTAATCAACGTACCATAACTGTGCAGAGTGAATGAAGTCCCATTTCCCTATGAAAAAGAAACATTTCCAAATGTATTATATTCTTTTAGGTAGCTAATGGGAAAGGATTTTGATCAATATTAAGAGATGAATGGAAGCTGTGTGGATAAGCTACCTGAATTCCTATGCCATAGGTTCAAATTGCCACTATGCTTTTTGTGGATTCAACACCTTCAATGGACCTCATGTTCTATTTTGAGATGGTTTTTTTTTTTCTTCAAATACTTTCTTTCGTAATGGTAGTTTTGCACCTGTTTATATCCTATTTTATCCCAAATAAAGTAAAATTGTTGTTTTGAAAAAATAACATTTCTTCCCTATTTTTAGATAATGATAATAGATAGGTTAAAATAATGTTAATCTTTTGTTTAACTCAATTTCCTAGAACCTACTAAAGATTTATTTCTAGTTACATGGAAACTACATAACAAATATGGTCTCCATGTATTCTAATATTTCGTGCTGGGGTGCTTGCTCTACCCTCAGATTTCAATAGTTTCACTCTGTGTTCATCACCCTAACCCTTGCCTCTTTTTAAATGCTTGAGATAAATTGTTGTCTTTGAATGTTGTAATGCATGAATTTTGCATGTCTTAAAATTGCTGTTAACAATTAGAAAATGATTTAATACTTAATATATAAACAGTTGGGAAATTTTATTGTAACTTTTCGTTTTATTTTACCCAAATTTCTTAAATATCCTGTTTTTCTAAATGTTTGTGTCTTCCCTTTTGGACAGTGCTTGGATGAATCATCAAATATGATATTTCTATGTATTTTAGAGATTGGTGGCATTCTTTCTTGAAATGGGTGAAATATGTAATTTTGAACATTTTTGAAAATCAAGTAGGACACCTTAAGGCACAATGTAAAATTTCTAACCTAATTTAAACATATGGGTTCAGCAATCATGTGATTTAAATATTTTGTATAAATTGTGATGGTTTGAAAAGCTGAAGCTTTTTTTTTCAAAATGTGAAACTGTTTAAATCTGTAAGGTGTCTTAATGTCATCTAGGGCCTTGATCAATTATGCATACATAGTACCAGACTGGTTTCTAACTAGGATTTTTTAAAATTTTCTAAAGTAAAGGTAATAATTAATGTTCTTATTCAATGGCCTAGTAAATAAAAACTGTCCTTCCTTGCGATGACATAATGATTCCTTGGTCAAATCTATATATGAGGTGTGTTGAAAAAGTATCCAACCTTTGGGCATAAAAAAAACAATTTTATACATTTCCCAAATTTTATTTAATCACCTTCAAAATACTCCCCCTGGGAGTTCACACACTTCTCCCAGCTGTTCTGCCAATGCTGGAAACACTGCTAGAATGCTATGGAGCTCCACCATTGCTTTTCTCATAATTTCCTCTCGTGACTCAACTCACTTCCCTTTCAGTAGGATTTCAGTTTGGGGAAGAGCCAGAAGTCACATGGTGCCAAATCGGGAGAGTAAGGAGCCTATCGAACAAGTGGTGTGTTATTCTTGACCAAAAAAGCTTGGATTACGAGGTGCATTCAAAAACGATCCGACTTCAATTTTTCGCTGACACTCTCCGCATACACAAATCCTTTATTAAAATGTAATGCACTGATCCTGTGTTTATTCCCGCTTCATGAGTAATTTCCTGGATTGTTACATGATGGTCTTCCATGACTATTCGCCAAACCTTTTCAGGTGCAGCCAAGTTTGAAGCAATTGTACCACTCCTTGATCTGAGTTTTGCTCATAACATCATCATCAAAGGTCTGCTGAATCTTCTAGATGGTTTGAGCTTGAGTATCAACATGCTTTTAACAAAACTTGATGCAATATCTCTGCTCGATGCATTTGGTCATCTTGCATGAAAACGAAAATGCAACAAGTGCGCACTATACATCTGTACTCTAGACATAATGATGATCAGAGTTCAAATGTAAATATATCCAAAGATAAGGTTAAGTTTTTTAAAATTTGCAATCTTATTACCAACTCATCTCAGAAAAATGTGATGATTCTATTTTTTTTTTCCTTATATTATTTATTTGTAATCATTTTAAATATCTGCTGAAGTAAATGCATCTTCCAGGTATATTATATTGGTTGTGCATGTAGAGACAATGAAGCAGTGTAAAAAGAGATGATTGAACTGAGTTATCATCATCGTTAATGTTATCATGCTTTTTCATGCTGTCATGGGTTGGATGGAATTTGTTATGGCAGATTTTCTATGACTGGAAATAAAAGACACTGCTTGTATGACATTTACTACTATCATGCAATGCCATGGCAAGGAGGCAGTAATACACATATGTGTATATACATATACACACACACAATGAGCTTCTTTTCAGTTTCCATCTACCATTTCTACTCACAAGGCTTTGGTTGGCCTGGGGTTATAGTAGACACTTGCCCAAGTGGGACTGAACTTGAAACCATGTGGTTAGGAAGCAAGTTTCTTACCCTAGCCATGCCTGCGCCTATAAGTAGTTTTCCAAATTGGAAGAGAATGTTGTGTTGATTAATAAAGCAGTGAAAAGAATGTAGTGGCTTAGATAACAAGGAAAATAAAGTGAATTACTTCCTTTGTATGAGAAACTATGAAGAAATATTGAAGCTGTAAATTAAAGAAACCTCCATATGGTTCAACTTGTTAGAAATAGCAGCTAAGTCTCAAAACCACACCTTAATACATTAATTAAGGAAAAGACTCAACAGTTAACCTAAAAAACAAAATCCCGGGTTGGGTGAAATGCCTTGTACTGGTTTAGGTTTAACTCTTCCATTTCTGTTCCTAATATCCAAGGGAATGTTACACAAAGCCACAAATTTGGTGGAAGGTATTTGATTGATTATATCATTCCCCATCTGCTACTAAATTTATTGATTCTAGAAAGATGAAATATAAAATTGATAATATTTTAGGAATTATTTTTACTTTCAATTATATTCAATAAAAACATTTGTTTGAATTGTTTCTTCTTAGAGGCTTATTTATGAATGATCAATTGTGTAGTTAAGAAGCTCACTTTGCAACCACCTGGTTTTGAGTTCAGTCCTACTGCACAACACCTTGGGCAAGTTTCTTCTACTATATCCCTGAGCTGACCAATTTGGTAGACAGAAACTGTGGAAGCCTGTCGTGCATATATATATATGTGTATGTGTGTTTGTATTTGTCATCTCATCCTTCCTCGCCACTTGACAACCAGTGTTAGTTTTTGTTTATATCCCTGTAACTTAGCAGTTTGACAAAAGGAACTGAGAGAATATGTACTGGGATCAATTTGTTTGACCTGTCAAGGCTTTTGACAATATTTTTTATATATTGTCTCTTTCATCTTCCCTCAGCCTCGAATCTGCTAGAAATAGCTGTCAAGTCTCCCACAAATAACACCTTACTATCTTTAACAAATAAAGGACACATTGAATAATATAATCTTGAATATAAAGTATTCTTGGGCAGACAGAAAACATGTTTGAACCTGTATAGCTGTCTCCCTTGATTCCAAGTCATCCAAATAATATATCCAACCAACCATGTTCTCTGTAACTCTTTTCACTATCCAGCTTTCCTTATAGAATCATAAATGAAATTATATTAAACAGAGTAAAGAAACTTATTGTCCATGTTTAGCTTTCAATTAATGAGATGAAATTTAATGCTTCAACTTCACTTAATGACCATAATGATATTTAGAATTTTTACCATTATTTTTTAAATATAATTTGATGAGTAGGACCAATGAATTAATTTAGTCTATCATATGCCCCCCCCCCCCACTTTTTTTTTTCAATGTTTCTATTTAAAAGTCAAAATATTGTTGATTTCTTTAGAAAAAAAAAATTATATTTCTTTATTCTCTTGTTTTCAGACATAATTCAGAACCTGGATTCAATTCTGAAAGTAGACAGGAATTGAATACTCAAGGTAAATGCAATTCTGTTCTGTATGATAGCTGTCCATTTATTTGTTGAAGAGAAGCAGCTAAGACAGTAAACTGATCAAATTCTGACAACACTGAAATATAAATTAAAAAAATAACAATATTAATAAAAAGCATAATGCTGTCAGTAACTCTGTTATTTTTTCAAGTTGGTTTAGGTTTGTTAGATATTATCCACATTTCAACAAAAGCTATTTTAAAATTAACCTAATTCCAATTAAAGTTCTGATGTATTTTTAGAAGCATTGTTATTACTCAACTTCTCTTATCAACCTATCCAAATTGTTTTGTTTTCAATTTTTAGTTCATAGCCAGAGCAATAATGTTAGAAAATCTTAAAAACTAACTACAACATCGATTTTGTTCAGCGCCTACTTATCATTTAGGTAGTCATAACATTGGAAAAGAGTAGGCCAAATTGGTAACTTACTTTTCATATATGTTGTGAGATTATATCAGCTTATAGCTTTAAGCAAACACTTCTAGTTTGTTCAGAATATAAATCAGGGATTTAGATAGATAGACTGTATATACAAAATTAATAACAGACTCTACTCAAACACCTCTGCTGCCAGCTGAATGATGGTCATAAGATGTGGCTTTAATGGTAACTATATTTCTTCATGAAGGATGTCTATTATATTGCCTATCATCATTTTTACATCTGATTTTCTATGCTGGCATGGGTTGGACAGGTTCTTACTAAGGCAACATTTTTCACCTGGGTGCCCTTCCCATCACCAATCTTTTAGTTGCCCCTTACAATATTTAAGGACACAGTGTACCTAATCTAAAACTGGGATACACATAGCAGGCTTCAAGAAGAATGTTTGTAACTGCAAAGAACTGCTTTTAGTTGCAATAACCAATGATTAATCAATATTTTAACTGGAGAAAATCACCTTTGATCAAAAATATAATTATATATTGGCTCTTTGAATACAACCTGCTCAAGATCACTCATTAATCTCATGATACAAAAGTATTCAGTTTTAAATTCGAATCTCAACTGAATTTTCTTTGTGAATGGATAATCTGATGTTTCAGTTGTTTTTTTCTCTTTTGTTTTTCCAATACATCAATCTAATATACCACTAAATAAATATAAAGCTGCCCTCCAAATTTTTGATTATTTTAAGATCTTGGGTGATCTTGAGTATCAAGATTATTTATTAGTGTTCTCTCTTTCACTACATTAGTGACTGTTAAATATTAAAAAAATAAAATATTGCTCATCTCTACCGTCTTTGTCACTAATACAAACTAATGATTTAGCTGGCATTCATCATCATCATCATCATCATCCTCATCCTTTAACGTCCGTTTTTCCATGCAAGCATAGGTTGGACGGTAATAAATTGGCATTATAAATCAATTATTGTACAAAAAAAAGGTATTTCATGCATAAAATTTTTAAATAATTTGAATAATCAATGTAATGTTTGTTTTTCCTTTTCATGAAATAATTCTTCTGTGAATTTAAGAAAAGATGTAAAATTGTTTTTTTATTCAGTGAAGCTTTAAAGACTTTAATATTACATTTTAATAACTTTAGTTTATTTTAACCTTTTGTTTCTTTTGAAAATTTAGAAGGGATTTATATATAGTTAGCTGTTGCAATCAGAGACATTTCTTTTTTTACTCCTAGCTTGTATCTGTTAGTAAGAGTAGCTGCTATTTATCTCCCTAAACTCTACCCACATAATCTTGTTTATTAACCCTTAAAGAACAGAAAGCAAGTTAAACCTATTGGAATTTCAACTAAACAGCTATGAAGATGTGACAGATGCTCACAGCTAATGCCATTGAAAACTGTACTAACCAAATCACAGAGTACCATTAGAAGATGGACTCACCAATGTGGTTTAAACACATGATCAGCAGATTTAACATCCAGAAAAATTAGGATAGTTTAAAGTATCCTGTTCAATATTTAAAAACTTTTTTCAACAATCTAATGATTTAAAATAATTCAATATAAAATGTATGTTAATTTATGTGTATATATGTATTAGATAAATGGCAGAGTTGTAAAGCATTTCACTGTTAAATATAGTTTCAGATATAGTTTGTGCTCTTCTAATAAGTATACAGTGTTACTGATTTAAAATATTGTATTTGCTATTTTATAGCCATGCTTCAGAAAGATGAGAGCCAACTGGGACCTGACATGCAGGATTCTCATGAAGTAAGAATTTTTTAATAATGCTATTGAATAGATTCTTACATAAAAACTCAGTACTACTAATTATAGTTTGACAGTCAATGTTTCTAACCGTGGAACAATTAGTTTATTGGCTGCTTGTAAACTGGATTTATATTAATATTGACATTTTAAGACAAACATACACAAAATATATATAATAAAAAAAGACTTTGTTGAATACTCTGTATAGATATACATTTGAGTCAGATGTTAAGGTTTAACATTCTGTTATTGTTAATATAGTCTATTGGAGTGAAGCATTAGATTGTGTGTGCCTCAACTTTTCTAGCTACAAAATAGATATAATTTCCATTTTGTGATAGAGTGCTTAGGAAATGGAAAGGCTTATCCAACCCCTGACATAAACATATTTGCAGAATTATCTCAGTCATGCCAGCATAAAATATTGGATGTAAAATGGAAAATAAAAACACTGTTTATGCTGAGAGATATTTACTAACTAATTACCTGATATCTCTATATTGACTTGTCTCACCTGTATATTGATGGCAAAACATAAAAGATGAGGATTTAGGGGTAAATAATTAACTACACTTGTGAAGTCCTTCAATACCTGTGAATTAAAAGCATAGCACCATATTCATTTGAAGACACTTACCTAAGTTGTTCTACAATAGGACTCCACTTGGAACTGGGTGTTTGCCCAAGCAACTTCATAACTACAGATCCTTTATCAACAGCCTATTGAAACTAAATCCCATAAACTATTCAGTCTTGTACTTCACTGTTTCTGCTAACTTGCTGCCCTATTATTATCGTTATTGATATCTTAGTTCTAAATTATTCACATTAAGCATGTTAATTTATTCTTTGCTAATTTTGCTTTTATTTTAGCAAAAGAAAAAACCTGGTTGGACTAAAGGTAAAAAAAGGAAAGCAACAATGAAAGATAAAAATGCTCCAAAACAGCCTTTAACTGGTTATGTACGATTTTTAAATGAACGACGAGAAAAGTTACGCCAGGAGAATCCAAATCTCTCATTTTCTGAAATAACCAGACAACTTGGTGGTGAATGGTCTAAATTGGCACCACGAGAAAAACAGGTTATTCATTTCATCTTTTTTTTTATTATTATTCAATTCTTTTATGCCAAAGAAATATTTAGAAATTAAATATAATATTTTTATCACTATCATCATCATCATCATCATTTAACGTCCGTTTTCCATGCTAGCACGGGTGGGACGGTACCACAGGAGCTGGCCAAGCCGGAGTCTGCACCAGGCT
>JAOPUL010003032.1:35148623-35159830 GCA_027564515.1 Octopus rubescens | reverse complement strand
TAGTAGTAGTAGTAGTAGTAGTAGTAGTAGTAGTAGTAGTAGTAGTAGTAGTAGTAGTAGTAGTAGTAGTAACATGTCGAATTGAAATACTGTGCCCAGTGATACAACAAAATGCCTTGAACTTACAACATATTCGTCGTTCAACTGGAACCATTACAGCTCAATCGATTTTTCCCTTAATTTTTATAAATAAGTCGATGCACCAACAATGGTAATTTTACTCAGTTTCTGCCCACCGTCACTGAAAATTGAGAAAAACTGTTAAAAAAAATAACTTCAATATCATTGCAATATACTTTTGAAAATCTCTGAAGACAGAATGGTCTCAATGATTAATGAAAGTTTGATTCCCTTTAGAATCCCTTATGCATACTTAATCGACGAAATAAATATTCATTGCAATAATTCTTATCTAAAACCAATTTCTCTCCAATCTCGTCTGAGCGACATGAACAGAACTGCTTGATAATTACACTGCTGCATTTGACTTGTAGAAAGTTGTATTTTATGTTAACAGGCCACATAACAAATACATATGATGATGGTAATAATAATAATAATAATAATAATAATAATAATAATAATAATAATAATAATTACTGTTTGAAAGTAAAGAAATAAAAGGTAAAAAAATGTCATGAACATCGTAAATTCTATTGTCCCCAGAGAACGGTTTTTCAATTCAATATCTGTCATGTGCAAGATAATAAACATGCTGTAAAATCAGAATAGGAAAGTCATTTTATGACTGAAATAAATATTGGAAGTATTACATCTGGGGATCATGTTTTGGTTGGCTTCAAACGAAATACGAAATTGTGTAAAATTGGCTTGTTAGACTTCAGTACATATGTTTTAGCTCAATAGGCTACAGGATAGCAATGACAGGGACCAGCATGTAGGTCAATAGAAAGGGGGTGGGAGGCTGGGATGTGAAGGAGGGAAGGTGTTGAGGTGTAGTTTAGATTGTGGTAGGCGAGTGGGGGCGTCCCCACGTGTGAGTGGGACCCAGCATCTCTGGGTCTTAGTTTCACCAGCGAGTGCGGGTCTTCTGAAGTACTTCATTTCACCAGGCATCTCGGTCCGCTGTCATTTCCTCAGTGAGCCCCAGCTTCCTGAGATCCGCTTTTACCACTTCATCCCAAGTCTTCCTGGGTCTCCCTCTTCCCCGGGTACCATCTACCTTCAGTGATCGGCACATGCTAGTAATGGTTGACTGATTGAATTAAAACCTTTTTTCACCCAACATCTTTGTAACATTCAACAACCAATGGTTTTATGCTTCCAATTTTTTCCTTTACCTTTTTTTTTATGTTGGGTTGTTCAAGTTCCAGTTTGTTTTAAAGCATATGTTGTGCTCAGTGAATGGAGAACAGTCAAATTGATTTATTGTTATCTTTTTATCATCATATATATGTTGTTTTATTGCATTTTATCATTAATAACAATTCCATACTTTTATCAGTAAATAAAGAAAATTGTATGAAAACAAAATATTTCTCTTGATGTTAGTTCCATAGTTTCTTGTGCTTATTGGTTTCTGTTCATTTCAGCGATACCTTGATGATGCAGAGAAGGACAAAGAACGATATTTACGAGATATGGAAGCTTATCAAAAAACAGATGCATATAAATTATTTAAACTCCAAAAGGAAAAGAAATTAAAAAGTAAGGCAATTTATTTATCCTGGCAGAAGATAAATTTCTCAACTATTGTTTTCAAGAACAAAACTGAATTGTTGAATTGTTGTGTAAAAATTCAAGTCATAAATTAGTAAGAAAAATATACTCAAAGCACCAATTTGAGACTGAAACAAGAAACAGGCTTACTAATGAGGCTTGAACCATATAATGACTGATTACCATATATTAACAGTTTTACTAACTACACGACAGATGGTTGTGTGAGTGTTTTTGTTTACATTATTTTTTCATTTTTGGATAAGCAAGATTAGTTTTCACAGATTTAAAGACAAGATATGGATTGAGTAACCTGGAGCAAAGGAAAGATTTATACAGATTAAAGGGAAATCTTTAATCTTGGCAGACAACTTTTCTACAATGAAATGTGGCTGGCAATAAATAGGAAGGGTATCCAGCTAGAAAAACTTGTCGTAACAACAAAGATTTGTGGATTTTCTTAGTTGTGCGTTTCAGATGATGAATGTGTATGACAAGTAGCAAGATGTTGTGAAACCTTATCCAACTTATGCCAGCAAGGGAAAATCAAATGTAAAAGAATGATAATGTGTATTACATCATCTTTAAATTTGCAACTGATACCTTTCAGTCACCTTTAAAAAATGGAATCTGTTTATCACCCAAACAAACTGATGCAAATAGCTATGTGCCCCGCCCAATGTCCATAATACGGCAGTTGCTATATATTTTAAATTATATTTCATGTAAATATTCTGAAAATAATAATGGATCTTTGAAAGAGAGTTGGTTTGGAATTTATACAACATTCAATAATTTTATAGTTAAAACATTCTTTGAATGAAATAATATTGGTTAAAATTAAATACTTTGTATCAGTGACTGTAATCAGAAGTTTGCTTCTCAACCACATGGTTCCGGGTTCAGTCCCACTGCGTGGCACCTTGGGCAAGTGTCTAATACTATAGCCTGAGGCCGACCAAAGCTTTGTGAATGGATTTGGTAGACGGAAACTAAAAGAAGCCCGTCATGTATGTGTGTGTGTGTCTGTATTTGTCCCCCACCAATCCCTGTAATCTAGTGGTTCAGCAAAAGAGACCAATCAAATAAGTACCAGGTTTCATTCTTCAAGATGATGCCCCAGCATAGCTGCAGTCTAATGACTGATACAAGTAAAAGATAGCATTTTTAGACACTTATACAAAATAGAATTGCCAGTGATTAAATGGATGGCATAAATTCTGAAAATTTAGTCTTTTATTGGGTGGGTGATGGCATTCAAACATTCCTAGTTTTCTCTTGAAGACTTGGTACCTTTCAAAATTCTGTATTGTTTCTCTTTTTTTATTGTATTTTCTCAAATGTATAGCTTTCAGCAATTCAAATGAAATGTCATTTTTGTGAAGGACTTCACAAGTTCCTTCCAGAACATCATTTTAAACTGATTTAATATTATGGGTCGGAAAAATTAAGATGCAAACCAGAAAGACACTCAAATTCCTGAAAAACGAAAATAAAAAATCCTAGTTTCTATTAAACGATTTACTTAACTGAATTAAATTAGAACAAATTAAAACAATGTTTCAATTTCAACTTCATGACTTATTTAAATGATGAGAGGATGATGATGAAGTCAGTGGAATTCAATGTTACCTCAAAACTATGTTGTAATTAATTTAAATAGACATTTAAAGACTTTGCACAAATTGTGCCTTTCTTTCAGTTAGAAAAAATAATATTTCTTTTAAGGAATTAAAGATTGAAGAGTAGTAGCCATGACCTTTATGATGGGTTGGAGGAAGGGGATTCATCCTCAGGGTGGAGGTTAGTTCAGATGCTTGCAACAGAGGGTATTCCTAAATGTATCTAAAGACCAGATGGTGATGTTAAACTAAGTAAATGGCTTAAGTCTATTATTGAAAGAGGAATGGTCACTCAGATCATTTTGTCTGGTAAATTTCACTCACCAGGCTTTGGCTATGATAGAAGAAAGATACTTGCCCAAGGAGGTGTACAGTGAGATTGAACTTAAAATGATATAGTTGCAAAGCAAACTGTTGAACTACACAACCATGCTTCCTCCCATAATTACCAATTCCTTTGTAATTAGCAAAGACAAAATAGAATGTCTTTATAATTATTACTATATTCTTCATATTTTTAATTTACAAGAAAAGAAGTTCAGATTTTACAAGGCTTCATATTTCAATTTCTTTCCATTGGAACCGAAATAATTACATGAGACCAACACTTTTCCTACAAATATATGTAAATTTCCATTATATAGAAATATTTACATTTGCTTCATAAACCATAATAGATTTTAAAAGCAGCAGCACTTGTCTTTAGCTTCCAAAAGAAGTAAAAGTGAGTGCCACACTCAATGGGTACAATTACACACACACCATTACATACACACACACACACACACATATATATATATATATATATATATAAATAGATGGTATTTGTGATACAAATACACATTTCAGATGTTTCCATTATGAAGATTCTCTCTGCATCATTCATATTGCTCTAAACTGTTCAGAAATCCTTTTTATTTTACACATAGAAACATAACTTGACACTTTAATTTACTGCATGGATGTCTTTAATGAAGTTAATCAAATCACTACTCATTTATAAAACAACAAAAATATAGACATTTTGAATGATTCCTTTTTTCAAAGCTGTTTCTACAGTATGTCTTACAGTACTTCAGTTTAATGATGGTTTTAATTAATTACTTTCTCTTGTGATGGGAATTGGAAATGGTATACAGCTTAAGTTGGCAAATTAAATCCAAGACTAAGTTTCTGTTGTCATGTCCTGGGGAAAGGTAAAAATATCATAGCTGTCATTGTTCCTCAACACCTGAGAATGTAAAAAAATAAATAATTTTTCTTTTCCAGGTGATATAAGAGAAGATTATGATGGTCAAAATGGTTCTGCTCTACAGGTAAACACAATTTCATGGAAATATTTATTTTGCTTGGACAGCTTTTAATCCAAGATGAGTTAATGTGTGTTGGCAGTAGACATATTCCTTTCAACATCAACTTCCCTTGCAATACAATGTTGTAAGGCCACCAAACATTTCTATTAATTCTAGCAATATTGCATAAGAAATATCAATTATTAGAACTAAAGCAATTAAGAATTATAATCAGAACTGTTAGCAGTGTCACTTTTTTCTTGTGATCCAACAACAGAATTATTGAATAATTGAGTGATATCAAATATGAAAGAGAATTAACCAAAACAAAAGGAAATGCATGTTCTGGAATGTTGTATTTTATGAAATAGATGTGGTTCTGACTTTGAAAGATTTGTATGAACCAACATATTTTACTGCTAGTTATCAATGTCTGGCACTTTCAGAGTAAAGTGGAAAGAAGATGCACTCATATTTCATTGAAGTAAATTTTGATAAAATAGAATTATATTTTTCTGGAGCACAGATTGAGAAATAGACAATATTGCTGATAATAAGATTAGAATTAAAAGTCTTTTAGTTTATCAATTACCAGATGTCTGTTATTTGCTGAAATTTACTGAACGGTTAAAGATTATATATTTATTATTTGAAACAGAACTTCGTTTTTTTTTACTGTTTATCTTTTATCCATTACAGCCTGAAAAGGATGAAGAGGATTATGGAACATTTGATATTCCTATTTTTACTGAAGAATTTCTGGATCATAATAAAAGTAATTCGTTTAAATTATATTTCATGAATTCTTAAAAGATTGGCAACATTTTTCCATTTTGATGTTAAAGAAAATATACAAACATAAAATTATTTTAAATTTGGTTTCAAGTTTTATTTTGAAATTAATTTCCTTGGTTTTGGCTTTGTTTTCAGCACGTGAACAAGAATTACGGCAGCTCCGGAAGCAGACTACGGAACTAGAAGAACAGAATGCTATTCTAAGTAAACATATTGAAAACATGAAACATGCTATAGAGAAACTTGAATTGGAAGCTGTACAACAAAGAAACCACAATATGGCGCTCCAATGTCATTTAAATACACTTCGTACAATTTTGACAACTAATTTTGCTAATGTGCGATTGCCAGGTACAATTAAATCTCTTCTAATTAATTTTTCTTGTTTTGAAGTAAATACCTTAAATACTGGAATCTCTTCCCAACCTTGAATCACAGTGACGCTAATGGTCAGGGTGGCAGTGTTGTTGTTAAACTGGCTTATATACGTTAACCCTAACTTTTATAAATCTAATTTCAAATTAAATACTTTATAAATAGAAATATTTTTATTTCACCACTGCCTGACTTGTTTCAGGTTTGCTCTACCATAGCCTCAGCTTTGATCAAAAACTTGAAACTGAAATTTAGAAGAGGGAAATTGTATGGAAGCCCATCGAAGAGACAATTGTTGTTTTTAGATGGTAGATTTAATCCATTGTCCACTTTAATACAACCATCTCTTTTGATACCTTTAATAAGAGTTCATTCTGTTGCATTATCTTTGGTTTGCTCACTTCCTCTTTCTCACTAAAACCATAGAAAATAGTCAATTATTTGTTACCTCCCTTCTTTACTACTTTATGTTATAATTTTTTTTTTTCCATTCTTGTTAAGAATTATTTTAATTTTGAATTGTTTTTAATAAACAATACAATTTATATTATATCATACATTTCAATGTGAACTTTTTTTTAATAGTTTATATATTTTGTCATAATGTTCCACTATTGTTTCCAGGAACCAACGAAGTACCTACACTAGAAACTATTGATTCTTACATGGCAAAGTTGCATTGCATTATTCTGGAAGCTCCTCAAGAAAATGAAAGCCTCATTGTTACAGTAAGGGAAATTGTTGGAAGACTAAATGTTGACGGGTGAGTTCCTCATTTAGAAAACTAAATTATGTCAACTAATAAGAAACATAATGTGGATGTATAAAGAAAAGGAAAGCTTGATGTGATACTGAACAGATGGTGGTCAACGTAAAAGTAAACAAATAGACTTTTGACAGGAAATAAGAGAGAGAGAAAGAAAGCAAGAGAGAGAGAGAGAGAAGCTTGAGCATAGAATAATCTCCCAACACATATCACATTGATTTCATAATCCTGAAACAGATGATTGTGACAAGGAGGTGGAGGAATACAAGATTGTTTCATAATTAAAATTCTGTTAATTTTTGATATGTGAGAGTGGGGAATTGTTTTAAAATGTTGTCCTTGTGTTGGTACTTCTGAAACTGTTTGACTTTTTAAAGAATTTGGTATTTTTCTGATCTTTCTAGTGTTTCAACTCAGCTGGCTGGACTTAGATAAGGATCGTGGAATAATAGAATTAGCTCATTAGGAAGATGGTTCCAGATTCATTGAGTGGTTCTGAGGAATTAGTACTGGATTTATATTTGTGAAGAATTATTTGTTTGGGGGGAAGGGTGTTAAGAAAAAGTAAAATGGGTGGAATCTGAAAGTTTAGAAAAGTGAGCATTATTATTGTAATGATGACAGAAATAAATGTTTGAAATAATTTTTAAAAACACTTGTCTGTATCAGCTCTGATGGAGCAGATCAAAAGCTTTCCATTTGTGACCATCCTACCTTTTATGCAAGCAGAGTACATTTGTGTGCATCTAATATATATATAAGTAAAATGAAAGTTGGACTGGCATTTGTTAATGACATCAAAGCATTTATAAATTAATTACAGAGAAGTGAGTATAATTAAGCAGAAAACCAGGACAAAATAGGAAAACAAAAGTCCATGGTAGTTGTTCATAGATAGGTAGATAATCTGGAAAGTTCATTACTCTAATTATCACAAGTATTTGATCTAGTTTAAATACTCATCTGTCTATATTTATTATACAACTTTTGACATACTCTTACCCCTATATATATATATATATATATATATATATGTGTGTGTGTGTGTTATGTGAGTATATACATTAGTGTTTATTTCCTTTTCTAAGATAGTTGGTGTTATCTAAAGGAGATTTGGCTGTTATATCCTGCAGGTTGAGGCTTCCTCATTGGCTCATATCAAAAGTGGTTGCAAGGAAGGGGTTTGCTTATTCAAGCAACTTTTTTTGTTTTTCTGAATGTGTCAGATTTTGTTGATTATAGAGGTTTTACTGTATCTCAGACATTGGTACTATTGGAACAGATATGAACCTTGTGGATAATCTTTACTGCTATAAATGATTATTGTCATTTTGATGCCTTCTTTTTCATGTTGGTCTCATACAACCTATAAATCATCTTGATTTTTAGCATCCCATATTTGAAGTCCATCATCCTGAGATTTCACTTTACTCCTTCTTCCCATATCTTGTTCAATTTTTCTGTGCCACTTGTATATACCACACTTAGTTCAGGGTATTTTTCAGTCAACACTTGTCCATACCAACTCTTGGCTTACTTGTGCTCCGTCTTTTTACATGTCATTGGATCATATTCATCCAATGAGTTCTACTTTATTTATTTCTCCCTAAATTCAGCAGATTTTCTACTTTCACAAACCCTATTTTTCATTTCCAAGCTGCCTCACATGTTTCATAAGGTTAGCTTTTCACAAGAGAGAAAAACCCTTAATTGTTGTTAACCCCCCCTCCCCCCCTGAGCAAACCTATGATCATAGTAACTGCTCCTTAAACTTCTTTCTCCCCTTTTCCTACTTAAGTTGTTATTCTATTACTATAACCATATTTCCATTGTCTGAGTAACAGAAAATATTAACTACATATTGCAGACCGCTTTAGCATTTCTTTGGCTTTATTTTATGACTTTCTACTTTCCTTTACATCCTGAAAGGCTAAATATCATCTGTGATAATGTTAGGATATTGTGTGCTGTAAAGTTCACTAGAAACTGTTTATCTTGTCATGTATGAGAGAATGAAATGGTTTAAGTATTTACCTGTTCATCACAAATATTATCTCCATCCCTCTTTTTTTATTTATTGTTTATGTTCTTATACATAACAAGATTATTTTACTCTTGTAAGAGACTTTCCCATTTATTATAAAAGATTATGGAATTGAGCAAGACTTGCTAAATGAGTATAAAAGGAATAAGAAAGAAAACAGCTGTGTTTTATTGGACCTCTTAACTTTTCTTTGTTAAATGGTTTCAGTAAAATTTCTTGTAGATTTGATTGTAGTGTTTAACCCTTTAACATTTAAACTGGCCCCCCCCCCATATCCAGCCCAAATATTCTACTTGTTTTATGTTCAAACTGGCTGGATTTGGCTTCTCACACATAACCTACAATGTCATTCTAAATATAAACAATCACCTCATAAAAATCTTGAAGCTACAAGATAATGCATGATTAATCCTAAACAATGTGAAGAAATAAGCATTACATTTGACAGAGAAATCTGGATGCTAAAAGGTTAATGTATTTTAACAATTATGATGATGATGATGATGATGATCTTGGCATTATTATAAATCATAGAGATTTTCTAATAAGGTTAAAATATAATCTTCAGTTGAATTTTTTTTTTAATTCTCTCAGAAAAATTAAATTATTAAAATTTTGGTGGGGTTAATTTTGTTATTTTTGTATGCTTTCTTTTCTGAATGGTGATGGTAATATAAACTGCTACTTTTATGTTTAATGTTGCCTGCATTTTATTCACCATTAGCTATTAAACAACTAACCGTACTGCAATAAATAGACTAAATATATTTAAAATTTAAATTCTTTAAAAGTGATATTTTCTAACATCTTTCCCATGCTTTCTAATTCATGAGCATTTAAAAAACAAAATTAATAGAATTTTTTGGCTCCCTGCATTAAATATGTTAACACAAACTTGACTATTGTTTTTCTTTAGAATGGCATCTCTGAGTAATTAACTGCAGTGATATAATTATTGTAAATATGTTAATTTTCATGCCTACTCCTGTGCATTATTGTACATTGACTTGGCAATTCTCAGTTCACTATTTCAGCAAGTGAGGTGAAGTTAAATCTTTACTGGAGAGGTTTAATAACATCAAAACATGCCTGCAGTTCTCTCCCGTAGTTACTGACATCATTGAAATCATATTGCAATTGAGCTAATGTTGAATTTTTTCTTTTCTCACTGCATAATTATTTTAATTAGATTGTTTGTTAAAACTAACTTAAATTAATAATAGCTGTTGTTCAAGTGACAAATTTCATTATTGTTTGCATACATTTAAGTGTTTTTATATAACCATATCATTTTAAATGGTGATCTATTTTTCTTAAAATCCTTTTATAAGTTGCAACAAAATTTGACTTGTTGTGTTCACTAAACCTCCACCTTAGTTACTAGTTCTCTTGTAAAATAATCTACAGTGTTTCACTTGTGTGTGAATGCATTTTAAGTAATGTTTTGGGGGGGGGGTACAACATTTATGTTAACTCTCAACCAACATTTCACCTAATCTACCTTATTGATTTCTCACTTTGACCCATTTTAAAGGGAATGGATGGTATTAATTGAATCAAACTTAGTACATTATTAGTTCTTATTTTATTGACTCCAGCTGGATTTGAACTCAGATTCTTTAAGTGACATAATTTAATATTGCAAGGTATTTTCCTTGTACTCTTTTCTGTTTATCAATCTGCAACCCTTGTATCCTGCTCTAGTGATTTAAATGGCTAGAATGTTTGCCATAGTATTTTTGAGTCTATATCAGGCACATTACTTCCTTCACATCTACCTGGCTGTGAGACATGTGCCACTCCCATTTTCATTGTTCAAAATACAAATATCTAAATTTATAAAATCACCCAACCTATATAATGGAGAAAAGTTAAGACTTTTTTTTCTTCAAAATAAAATAGAACCAATGTATAATGCTTCTTTTAGTCACTTAATTTATTGACTTTTGTTCTTGTTTTTTTTTTCGAAATTACCTTAATTATTGAATATGTAAATTATATGAACAAACTTTATAGCAGTACAATGAGTGGGTTACTATCACAGTAGATATTAATTCAACTGGATTTGTTGTTATAACTCTACTGGTTCAATGTATCAAAATGAATGATCCAAACTGGAAACTTTATTTATTGTTAGGCCTGCTTTAGCTGTTTATAATCAGTGTTTGTTTGTCAGGTAATAAATACTAATTTGGGATGAACTTTCATAATTGTTACTATTGAAAGACATTTCATCTAAAAATATGGAAATATTAGAATTTGTTTTGAGCATAACAATTAGACAAAAATATACGTTTAAAAGATTAGATATTTGCTATTTGTAAGAGAAGATTTTTTTTATATTCATTTAAATGGGGGGGGGAAAAATGCAGTTAGTATTATATTAGTATATTTCACTTCAGTAACACTGCTAATGTCTTTAGGAGAGGCATGGGTATTACAACTTCATATTCTCCTCCACTAAACTCATAGTCTTTGTGCTGATTTTCAAAACACATTAATTATTGTTTTGTTTTTTCTTATTATCATCATCATCATCATCATTTAACGTCCATATTCCATTCTGGTATGGGTTGGACGGTTTGACAGGATCTGACTTGTCCAAGGACTACATCAAGATCCAATGTCTGCTT
>JAOPUL010003032.1:35129272-35148523 GCA_027564515.1 Octopus rubescens | reverse complement strand
AATACACACTAATAGAAAATCATATCTCACTGAACGTTATTGAAAATATAAAATCTATGATATAAATAAATATTTATGTCTGCTTACACTACGAAAATATAGATTTTATTGTTTGTCAATTATTGAAAAGAATCGAAAAAAATTAAATTTTTTCTCTTTCTCCTTCCAACAAAACGAGAGTCTGTTTATGCAAAACAAAAATATTTGCTCCAATAAACCAGACTTGATTTCTTCGCTTCTGACTAGAATCGAAGATCTTTAACGATGCTAACCTATCGGTTTTGTACCAAATTTTTTATCATCGTTATTATTACTACTGTTGTTTATTTTTTAAATTACTTTTAAATAGTCATTCAACGATTTTTATCCTCTCTTAATTGTTTATAATCTTCCTTCATTCTTGTATATTATTATTATTGTGTTGTTGTTGTGAGACTTCAGTGCAAATGGACGATACCAAACTCACCGTTGGAATTAAAAAATATGTTTATTGCTATCTGTTGATTGTGCCGTTTTCTTCATTGCATTACTCGAATAGCTAGATATATATGTATATCATAATATATAATTTATATTATAAATCTCTTATGGATAAATTACAAACTTGAATTGTTTTACTCATTTATTAAGGGAGGTTGGGGAAATACTGTCTTTTATTATTCGAACCGAATTCAACTGGAATAGCTTTGAGATTACATACGAATAGAGTTGCAATAAGGAGACATTTTGAAATAAAATGTGATTGATGACAATATAAACCACATCGGCTAAAAGTGGACAAATTGTTACCAAGACTACCTCCGACCTTCTATTGCATGTTGTGGCTAATATTAGCAACGAAAATGTTTGCGGGTGCAGGAATGTCATTTTGACAGCTGATAAGAAATCTAATCCAAAATAAATCATATAGATTCAGGAAGTGACGGGTATTGAAACGGGTGGGGATCATTTGAGCACATTTGATAAATGAATTGTAAAATATTTTGGTTAGATAAAGTGAAATGATTGGAGGAAAAAAAAAATACAATTGGCACAAAGTATATTGCTCTGACTTCTAAAGAAAAACAATATCAATGATCTGTCTTACTAGGTGAAAAAAATCAAAAGTTTGCTTTATGAATAGCGAGTATTCTGAAGTAAAAAGGAATAATACTGATAAAGAATAAGAGTAGTATAAGCCATTGGGCCATGTTGAGAATTACTTCTAGAGTGAGGAATAATAAAAGGTAAGGTGACAAGGGAAATTAGATTGACCTCATGTATGGGAGAATGTATTTCATTTAAAATAATAATAATAATCTTATTGTATAGAGTGCTGAGGTGCACTACAACTCATCAGAAAAAATAACCAAAACTGTATAAACAGTACATAGAATATACACAGGAAGTGAACAGTGAATGAGTCATTGAAAAAAGAAAACAGGTAGGGGGAGTTCAGGTGTATTGTTGACAAATTTCAGGAAGCATGGAACTTTTGAAGAATGTAGTGTCCTGACAACTAACAACTGATGCAGGTAGTTTATTCCATGCTTCAGCAATTCTGACCATGAAAAAACGTTTCTGAAAGTCATGGGTGCTGCATTGTTTTGTTTTTTTGATTTTGTAAGCATGTCCACGAGTGTTAGACATATGGAATTCAAAAAGGTGCCCAAGGTTGGAAAGATGGTGGATAATCCTGTGGGTGTCTACCAAGTCAGTTGCTAGACATTGGAACTTTAATGTGTCCAATGCCCAGGGAAGCAAGACGTTCAGAGTATGGTAGATGCCTGACGGCAGGTATTCGTCTGGTTGCACGTTTCTGAACAGTTTCCAGGATATTGATATGCCAAGCAAGAAAGGGGTTCCAGACTGGTGATGTAAACTCGAAGTGTGGACATGCCATAGTCATATACAGCTTTAAATAGATAGCTGGAGAGCAGCTGACAAAGGTCTTACTGAATGGTGCTAAGATACCCTCAGCCTTCTTGACAATCTTAGAGATGTGGTTTGTCCAATGCAGATCGCTGTTGACAATAATACCCAGGCCACATTCACTAATAGACTTCTTAAGATTGGTGTTGTTGAGGGAGTATGTAAAAGCTGGGTTTTTTCTCTCAAAAGGAATGGTGGTGCACTTGTCCACAGCCAGCTTGAGTTTCCAGTCAGTAATCCATTGCTGCATTGTGTCCAGGTCTGATTGCAGGAAAGATCTATAGTGTATAGGATCTGTTCTTTTCATCTCAAGGTACAACTTGATGTCATCTGCATATTTCAACACTAACATTCTTCAAGTTAGCATCTATGTCATTAATATATGCAACAAACAACAGGGTCCAAGAATGGATCCCTGTGGTACACCAGATGTCATCGCATAGGGTGAAGAATGATGTCCTAGACCCATGACTACCTCTTTTTGACCGAGAATGGACTTCAATCAGTTAAAGAGATCATCTTTCACACCCATTGCAGAGAATTTTGCCATGAGTCGTTTGTGTGACACAGAAGTGAAGGTTTTAGCAAAGTCAAGATAGACAACATCCACCCATGAGCCACCATCAGGGATTCAGGTGATGTCCTCAAGAAACTTGATGAGTTGGCTACAGGGATTGAATAAGGCTGTGAAAGCTCCAGAAGTTCCAGAGTGTTTCTCTGACACAGGACTTTGTCAGTTTGCCGATGCAGCTAGTAAGACTGACTGGACAGTAGTTGACAGGTGATGTCCAATCACTCTTTTTGAACAGGACAATTATGCTGGCAATTTTCCACTGTTCTGTAGTGACACAGTTATTAAGGCAAAATTGGAAGAAGAATGAATGCTGGGGTAAAAGAAAGAACCCACCATGTTTGAGAAGCAAATAAGTAACACCATCAAGGACTAGGAGAGAGGCATAGTTGTGCTTATTCTTGACATCGCAGCATTGCAGGTGAATTTCACAGATGTTATAGAATTTGATGTCAGAGATGCTTCATTTGCTCACTAAGTGAAGAATTCCATCAAAGTTTGTCTTCTGAAGTTTTAGTGGTATTAAGGTATATAGATCTAATAACCATTCTATGATGGAGTAGTCTTTTTTAATTTGGATAAGTTATAGTGTGGGGAGAAAAAGAATCTGAACTTCAATTGATAATTTTGTCCAAAGATGACCATCACCCTTTCTTCTTCTTTTTTTTTTTTTTTTTTGTTATATATGTCCAACCCATGCTTGCATGGAAAACGGATGTTAAAGGAGATGTTGATGATGATGTCCATACTTCTCAATATTTAGTTCTAAATGTTTTGATTTAATCATTGACCAACCCTCATCTGTATAAACTATGAAATTTGAAGTATTTTATGCATTAACAAAAATCTTGCTAACAAATTTTAATCATTGCTTTATAAAGATATTTACTCGCTCATTGTTGTTGTTATTAATATTAAGGTGACAAGCTGGCGGAATCATTAGAATACCAGACAAAACGATTAGCGGCACTGTGTCTGTCTTTACGTTCTGAGTTCAAATTCCGCCATGGTCTACTTTTTCCCTTCATTCTTTCAGGCTCAATATATACCAGTCACGTACTGGGGTTAATGGAATCAACATGTCCCCTCAAAATTGCTGGCCATGTGCCTAAGGAGAAAGAATTATTGTTATTATTTATAAGGCGGCAAGCTGGCAGAATCGTTAGTATGCCAGGCAAAATGCTTAGCAGCATTTCGTCCATCTTTAGAATTAAGTACTGGGGTCAATGTCATTGACTTTTTCCCCCCCCCCAGAATTACTGGCCTTGTGCCAAAGTTTGAAACCATTATTATTATTATTATTTATTAATAAATGGCTTGTAAGCATCTTAATGAAGCAGATTTCTTGATTTTAATTATTTCATTACTGAAGAAGTTTAGTTTTGAATTTTTTTTTTAGTTTTCTGATCTGTAATTATTTTATATCTCTTTTTCCATACAATTTAATTGATAGCTTTTTGTTTATTTTATTTTATTAATTTTGTAGTTCATATGCCACTTTAGGTTATTTTGTATCGCAGAATGATGCATGTTTAAACCTTTAAAAATTATTGTAGCTGTTAAGCTTTTCACTTTAGTTTTGTAAAGAATGCATCAAAGACCAATGAAGACATTTCATATTCAGCATGAACAATGATGCTTTATTTCAGATGACTTCTAATTACAGCTTCACTACACCCCTCCACCTTACACATGCCTTTTACTTTTTTTTTTTTTTTTCTATAAATGGCCCAACTCATTAATTGTAGAACTGTCGTTTGTTTACTAATAGAATGAGGTCATGTCTTTTCTCTAATCTGCTGCCATTTTGCGTTGTTTCGGTCATTTAATTTTTGTTTTGGGTTTGTTTTTTGTGTATATTATATTATATATATATATATATATAATATAATATTTTGTTGCTTCTTCCCTGATGGTCTCTCACCTGTCTGCTCTGGCATTCTTTATTTTTTTTAATTTAATTCTTTTTTTTTTTTTAATTTTGAGTTTGTATTGCTTACACTCAAAACCTGATTATGTTTGTCATCATTGGTGTTCAATCTAATATCGAAAACAGATCTGACTTGAGGGGCAGCATGCTCCTTGTGCACAGCTTGTTTTGTTTTTGTTTTTTTTCGTTTTTTTTTTTTTTGTTCTGTTTCTTGATCAAAGATTTTATCTTACTGCGTGTCGGGCCAAAGGGCCAAAGGGCAGGTTTAGATTCTGTTCCATGTTTCAAATTAATACTCATTTTTTAACGAGTATTTGTAATAATCTCACCCTACAGTTTCCACTGTATTCACTTTTCATATCCATATTACAAGATAATCCATATTACAAGATAATCATAATCTTCAGTTACATATTTACTTTCGCATACATTTTTTTTTTCTGCAAATGTTCTCAATTGTTGAACCCTATCCATTATTCAGATTTCAAGACTTCATTTGTTATACAAGGTAAGTTATGGATCTTTAAACTTCAGAATCATTCAGACTCCATGTCTAAATAACGCTCTGTGTTTGAGAAGAAAAGATTTGTTACAAATAAAAACATTTAAAATCTGTTTCGAATGATATTCTGACTCTTGTTTTTTATTGTTGATAACCAAAATATCAATCAGCCTCAGCTTTGCTAACTGTTTATGACCAGCAGAAACTATTAGTGATTATTTCTCTACCATCCATCTGTGTATCTTCTAATAATATTTACACAAACTACCCCCAACTATCTGAAATAGTAATCAGGGAATGCAAGTTTTATTTATTAACTTATTTTTAACTAAATTTGGCTTTAATTTAATTTGTTTTTTTTCTTTTACTTAGTTTTCTTTTTTGTTTATCTTGATATTTATTTCTCTTTTGGAATTGTTTTAAGAAAATGGCTTCAATTTTAGAAACTTTAATTTCTCCTTAGTTGTGTTATTGCTTTGTTTTTGTTTGTTTGTTTTTATTCTTCCTGAAGCAAAATTAGCTGTTTGAGGTTGGTGTTAGTCATTAATCTGCTCGTTAAAGGCTTTTAAACACAAATAATGACCTAATCTCTAATATGATATCAAGCTTAATATAATACAAAATTGAGCTTAATCATATTGCTTTAACCCTTAAATGATCGTAATTCTAACGAATAAAGATATTTATGATTTTTCAGTTAATTTGACAATAATTAAGAATTTGAACAAGTTTTGTAAAGTAACTTTTTTTTTTACTTGTTGGTAAGGTGATGTTTAAACCTGCAACTTAATGGAAAATTCTTACATAAAACTATAATGGAATTTTCATATCAAAACCACTAACGAGATAATTATGAGTGGTTTAACAAGATATCTGTCACATTTCTAATTAAATAGAACCACTTTAACCTGGGCAATTAGAGGTAGGTTGCTAACCCCAAAGTGGAGGGATTCTCAAGCTAGTCGATAACAAAAGGTTAAAATACTTTCTTTTTTTTTTCTTCTTTTTTTTTTAGATGTTCTTTAATTTCTTTTATTCAGTTTCAGTTGAATTCATAATTTTTGTAATCACAGATTTTCTTTTTTATCGTTATGGAATTATTTTATATTTTGACTCATTAAAAATATCAATTATTATATTTTCAGAGATAAATTATGATATCAGGTGATTAGAAAATCAACCTGTGTTGGTCAAGACATTTCCTGTGTTCATCAACGTGAACTGGAATATCACACAGCTACTGAAACGAAGCACTCAAAGACTCTCCGTTTCCTCCAATCCTCAGTGACACATAAACATCTACATACATTCACCAACAACTCTCCAACTTTTTCATTGTTATTTTCAAGTGACTCATAAAACAATTGAATGAGAAAAATGAATTTTTCAGAAAGTAAGCCTCAGACAATATCTCTGACTATTTTACAGCTTTTTTTTTTTTTTTTTTGTCCTTTGCTTAATGACAAAAGTTAATTTGTCATCTGACACCAATTCCAGCTGTTTTGTATAACTCAACACATTTGTAAACTGTAAGATCTTCCTATGGACTTTCTGATTTGTTTTGAATGTAACAACATCATTGTATTATAGTCCATCTCTTTCATGAGAACAATTTGGAACTTCTCATAATTTACTATATATATATATATATATATATACACACACATACTCACACATACAAGTAGATATAAATGCTTACATCTATACATATACAAATATATGTGTGTATATGATGTATGCATTCATTGCTATATATATATATATATATGTGTGTGTGTGTACACAATCATACACACACACACTTATATATATCTACATACATATATATGTATGTATAATATAAATCCTCTACAAAGAAATTAAACTTTGCTTCAAAATTAAACATTTTGCAACATAAACACCAGACTGTCTTGTTTTGTTTTATATTTCTTGAAGTCGAATCTTTTATATCATTAGTCATTTTTTTTGAATGAGTATAATTTTAAAAAATAAACTTAGGGTGGGGTTTTTTTTTGTTTGTTTTTTTTTTCTTTTTTAAGTCTCCAAGGTAGAAGAGCATTGCCCAGAATGTGTAGGTCCATTTCCAGTTCTGATGTGCAGTTGTTAGGAATGAAGAAACTGCTTTGTAAATTGTTTAAGTCAATGCATTGAAGGAATATATGTAAAGCATTAAGGTTCCACATCAACAAAGTAGGCTCTGAAATATTGTCGGGGTTGAGGGATCAAATTATTGGTCCAGGTTATGAAAATCACTGAAAAAGTTTTCAGTTAATTAGAGAATTAACCTAGATGAGATACAGTTTGGTTTCATGCCAGGAAGAAGCATTACTAAAGTCTCTCTTTAACCCTTTAGCATTCAGATTAATCTGTCAAATATAATGCTTATTTTTTCACATTATTTTGAATTAATCAGGTTCAAGGTGGGTGTCTACAACATTTGCTTGTAACTTTTCTTTTTTTTTTACATACAGAATTGAAATGTCAGTAGTTGCTTAAAT
Organism: Octopus rubescens; assembly: GCA_027564515.1. NCBI lineage: Eukaryota > Metazoa > Mollusca > Cephalopoda > Octopoda > Octopodidae > Octopus > Octopus rubescens. The sequence continues at coordinate 35,141,111 of JAOPUL010003032.1, read as the reverse complement.
ACCAATGGTTTACAGTTATGTAATTTTAGCTGAACTTTTTGATAAAATTTGACTTTTATGGGCAGGTAAAATTAATTAACAGGTGTCAATGTAAATATTGAGATATTTTTAAATACCTCGTTTTTTACATAATGCTGAATATATATGGATCACCATACTTTACATCGGGACTCCAGTAGTTCCACAATCTAGGAAACTGCTTGATACCAAACATAATGTTTATGGTAAAAAACGCTCGCATTTCTACAGTATCAGTTGGCTGCCAAAATGAATTTGGTCTTCCATGAATACAAATCTTTCGTTGGGCATATCGGTTAGTTTCCTCCACAACAGTTTTTAAAAAACTTTCCAATAAAAATAAATAGTCAAAAGGTTAAACACCAGGAGGTAAATTGTATTGTGGACCAGTCTTTTCCATAAAATCTGGAACAGTGGTTGACTTAGTAATTTTTGATCACGTTGTCGTAATGTTTTGAATTACATTTTCATCTCTTTCACTTTCCAAATCTTCTCCCTCGTCTGACGAAAATTCACTAATATCAATATCAGATTCATTCAAATACAAATCCATGTTGTTTTCTTTTACATCTTGTATATCATCAAGAGTAAAACCTTCAAAGTTGGAGTCGCTATTTACTGATGCCATATCAATAATGTGGTATAAAAATTTCAAGTTATTTATACTTGAATGAAGGCGGGAAAGGCTTTATATCACATTATCTCTAAGCTTCAAGAATTCACTAATGTGATTTGTTTATTTTTTTAGCAATTTCGTAGAGAGGCCAAATTGAACAAATAAAGGGGGAAATAATTTCAGCCTGAATACTAAAGGGTTAAAGTTTAGCAACTACAGGAGAAGTATTTATCACTGCACTTGGCATTCATTTGACCTGGAGAAAGCCTTTGACAAAGGATGCATCAATCCTTCATCTAGTAGTTACTGTGAAAGCTAGGAGTAGATGAATGGTTAGTGAGAGCCATTGAAGCCATGTATAGGGATGCTGTCAGCAAAGCAAGAGTTAACAATGAGTAGAGCAGTGAGTCTGCAGGTAGTTCATTAGGGTTCAGTTCTCAGTCCCCTCTTATTTATCATAGGCCATAACAGAGGAATTTAAGACCGGTTGCCAATGGGAACTCCTCTATACTGATGACTTTGAAGCTGAAAGTGTAGAAGAATTAGATTTAAAATTCCAAGTATGGAAACAAAACCGGGAATTAAAAGGTCTTAAGGTTAACTTAGCAAAGACTAAAGTTCTAATTATCAGGAGACCAGGCAGAAAATGAATCCCTTCGGGTAAATGGCTCTGTTCCATATGTAGACAAAGTGTAAATAGAAATTCCATATGGAGGCTCTCTAGGCGTAGTTGATAGTTTTTGATATCTAGGTGACCTAATTAGCAGTGGAGGAGGAGGAGGATGCTCTGAAAGTAGAGTTGCTAGAATAAGAAGAATAAAATGGAGAAAGTTCAGAGAGAGAACTTTTGTGCCTCTGTTGATAACAAGAGTCTTCTCTCTCAATGAAAGCCAGATTGTATGAACAACAAAGCTAGATGGCTGTGAATGCAGAGGACATGTAAAGACTTGAAAGAAATGAAACAAGTCTTCTATGGATGTACAACAAAGCACAAATAGAAAAATTGGACGTAAGAGGCAGAAGAGAAGATTGCACTGGTATGGTCCTGTGATGTGTATGGACGAGGACAACTGTATAAAGAAGTGGTGATTACTAAACATGGAAGGAACAAAGTGGTGAAGAGTGACCTTGAGATGTTGAGCTTCTCAGAGGAGATAATGGGGAACCAAGATGAATGTTGTTATACTATGCTTGAGAAAACCCATCCATCTCAGTAGAGTTGAGGCTCTGTCAAGCCTTCCCCCCCTCCAATGAATTCATATCCTCTGCATTCAGCTCATTCCATTTCTCTAATCATCTGTCACACTATTTTCACTCAGTGCACTTCTTATTCCGTCTCATATTCACGTAGTACCTGGACCTCCCGTCTCTCTCTATCTCTCTCACTTTCCAGGTAGGCAAGTCATGTATTCACCTCTTCAACAAGACACCTGCTCCTCCTCTCCCTCTATCATAGTTTCTTTCTTCAGTCCATACCCCTCTCAGCTGAAGGGTTGCATCTTGTGGGTACTCAGTGACCTCACTAGTGTTGGTGCCACATAAAAAGCACTCAGTACATTCTGTAACGGGCATCCAACTAGAAACCATGCCAAAACTGACATAGAACCTGGCAGAGCCCTCTGGCTTGTCTTTGTTGAATTGTCCAACCCATGCCAGCATGGAAAAAATGACAATGTAATGTAAAGAAAAAACTACTAACTGTATATCAGTATTTATTTATAGTCATTTGTCCAACCCATGCCAGCATGGAAAACAGATGTTAAAGGATGATGATTTGTAAACAATGGGAAATTGCTAACTTTCTGGAGAACTGCTTAAATCGGAAGGGTTTGTAGGGAAAAGGAAGTTGCTTCTTTTGTTATAGAACTTGAAAGATTAGGGTTTAATGCATTGGAACAAAATGATACCAATTCTTAGAGTATAATATTTGGGTGGTAAAAGTGTAAAGGCATAGCTGGGTTTGTTGAAGGTGGAGAAACAACTGTTATAGTAATGGAAGAAGAGGCTGAGAGCAGATGATGAGAAACCAGTGGGGGGGGGGGGGACAATGAATATTTATAGTTTGGGATAAGTTTTTTGTTCTGGTTGTAGTTTAAGATTTGAAATGTAGAATATTCCAAAGTGAAGCTTTGGTCTGGTGAATGTTCTGTTTACATAGAGACAATAGTCATTCAGAAATGAAATATTTATTTTAAGCCAAAAAGAAAGTCGAGTATTTGGTGTAATTTTAATTCTGTTTCAAACAGGAAGCTTCTAGATTGTTATTGATTAGTTCCGAATTCAGTCTAATTAAGCACACTTATGATCAAAGATGTTGCTGCTGTGACCAACCTTTTTCTTTTTTTTTTCATAGTGTACCCAGACTACATTATTCATTGTGTCCTTCCTTTGTTAATGTTGTAGGATGTGGTTTGAGGGAGTTTTTGTTTCTTTCACAAGCTTCCGTGTTGCTGTAAATGGTAAGTTATAAGTGAAGGGAATCCAGTCTCCAGATTACAATTACTTTACACCTTTGTGTTATATACATAAACCATTAGAACCCCTGATCCAGTTGACTTCTTTCCTTTTTGTTCTTTTGGTGGTTCTCAGACTTTTTTTAATTTATGCTGCACCAGAGATCTAATTTAAAAAATTACTGGTGAAATTTGAAGTTTCAAAAAAATTGTATTTGAAAGTTAAACATTCAAAGAAAAATATAGAGAATAATTGTTTGCTTCATTTTATGAATCATATTTGTTCATTAACTCAGTGTAGTATTTTTAGCATGCTGGACTTTGAATCCAGTGATCCAAGTTCAGATCTCAGTGAAACCTAGTTACTATTAGATTTATTATTGGCATGGCTATGCAGTTGAGGAGTTAGCTTCTCTCAATCACAGGGTTTTGGTTTCAGTCCCACTCTGTGGCAGCAAAGCCTTGTGAGTGGAATTGTTTGATGGAAACAGAAAGAAGCCCATCATGTGTGTGTGTGTTAGAGTCTCTTTGCTTTGAAATTGTTTGATAATTGTAAAAGCATGTCACCATTATACAAGCAGTGTCCTTTGTTGCCAATCTGAAAACATTCCAGTCAGGAGGAAATATGACCTTGCTTGGAAACAGGTGAGGGTTGGTGACAGGAAGGGCATCCAACTGTAGAGTATCAGCTTCAACAAATTCCATCCAACACATGCAAGCATGGAAAAGTGGATGTTATAATAAAAGGGGGGGGGGCTTGTATATAACAAAATATCTTTCAAATCCCCCCTCCCCAGCATTAAAACTGATTATCTAAAGCCTTAAATTATATTGTTTTGTTTTTTGTTTTCTAAATCATCAATAGTTATTGCATGACCTGTTTTTGTCATTTCCTTCCAATCCTGGCATCGTAGTATTTGTCTGTTACACTATATGAGGGAGTCTCTATGCAGTGTCTTGACTTGCTAACATTTACAACTAAATCTCTATTAAAACCTCATTGTCTTAAAATAGGAAAAGATTTTGGATATACAAAAAGTCAGGATGGTCACAGATAGAATGTCTTTATTCCTTCATCCCCAGAATTGATTGTTGCAGAAACAGTTTATTAAATTTAGAAACAATATTTAAGTTTGTTTATTATTTGATGCATTTATTTGTTCAATGAATAACAGTTTATATTGAGACAAATGAATACAATTGATTCCTTGGAATCGATAGAATGAAAAAATGTAGAGAAAAGGGGGGGGGGCACATTTCCCAGGATGGGTATTTAGCAGTGCCCTGTGGTGGCGTTGCCATGGAGAATGGCCAACGACACTCACTGTAGAAGCCACTCCATCTTACGGGGCTCATTTCTCTGGTGGGCCACAGCAATCCCTATTCATTTCGAATTTTATACTAAAAAAGACTAGTTTAGTGTTTAGAGTTGTGAAATTTATCACTTTTTGGTAAATGACCACAAATGATATATTCATGTACGTATGTGTGTCTTTCTAAAACACTTGAAGACTGCTCCAGCATGACTGCAATCTAATAACTGAAACCAGTTAAAAAGAACTCTACCAACTTTCAAAATGTCTGTCCTTTCTGTCTATATTAGAAATCAAATAATTAGAAGCAACATAACCAAATTCTTGACTGTGTGTGTGTAGTTTTATTTTTCTGAAATTTTGGTCATGGACATTAAATCTTCTACAAGAGTGAAGACACGAGATGGAACTTCAATTATTAAAGGCAATATCCTCCTTCCCTTCACCACCTCCCTCTCTCTCTCCCTATCTATCTTTCTCTCTCTCTATCTGTCTCTCACACTGTTTGGCTCTCTCTCTGTCTCTCACACTATTTGGCTCGCTCTCTCTCTCTCTCTCTCTTTCCATTCAGAGAATATGACATTTCAATGACACATTCCCACAGTATACTCTTAATAATTCATGCCAAACGCATATTGTGAGTTGGCAATTCTGTTAAGTTTATAATGTATTTTGCACACATTGAAAGGTGTTGAAGAGGTAACACAGTTCCGGGCTGTGAACTAATCAATAATTATTTCTCTTGACATATTTGCCAAACAAACAAAAAATAATAGAACCAGTTGAAGGTCATCGGTTGGTTTTTGCTTTCAATATAAAAATTGTTTTTTCTTACTTTGATATAAGGCCAAATTTTGTAGCGAGAGAGGAAAGACATTATTAAAGCCATTCTCAAAGACATTAGCTGTTTAAGGGGAGTGAAATAGCATTGGTCTGGGATTGAAACCACAACACAGTTTTCATCTTCAGACCATTCTTTCACATTAATGAGATTATGTGTACCTTGATATATTTACCTGATGGAGGTGAAATAAAAACAATTTATGTTCATAAACAAGACCTAGTGCTGTTTAGTACCCCATCAACTCTGATCAAGCAGGCCTTCCAGCCATGAACATCCCCTGCTATCAGGGGTATATTTAGGATTACATTCTCCAATATATGTTTTCCTTCCTTGAAATAGTATCATGTGATTTGAAAGAGGGTTAGCTGCTATTTTTAGCAGATTGAGCTACAGTATAGGGATACTAACATTGGCTCAACAAGAGCTAGTTCTACAATTCTTAACCTGGTGAGGAAATTTGAGGATTCCAATGAGGAAATCACTTTGAAGTTTTTGCTAGATTTTTTTCCTTTAGTGTTGATTTGAAAGTTGCTGATGTTAAAATAATATAATCCTGTTAATGTTTTATAATAAATTGTGGTATAAAGAAGATATTTCTTTCTTTTTCTTATGTGGATGGAAATCAGATGAACTCATAAAAGAGGTAAAAAAATTGAGAAACATTTATTTGGAGTTTATTTGTAATGGTTTTTAAGAACAAAAAGCAAGAAAATTCCCCAAAATAAGGGACCTCAGAAGATAACTGGGAACAAAGCTTTATTACACTATGTTACAAAATTTTGCAAAAGTTTTGTTTATTCTAATTTTTAAAGAGTTCATTAAGTGAACTTTTGCACCAATTCTGAAAATGATCTTTTTCTCTTTTATTGCTGAGATATATCAAATTATATTAATTATTAACAAATATAATGTTTAGGGGAAGGACCATCTGCTTATTTGTACCCCAAATTTGAGCTAGTTAGGGAAAACTGTGTTTGTTGGTTTAATGTAAACCTCTAATGAATGACCAATGATAAACTACTCCACTTTTCATGGTTCTCAACAGGTATGTCAATTTCATTTCAGTCTGATAAAATTGATGGACTCCCTTCTTGTGTAGTAGTGGGAGAGTCCATTAGAATGTATATTGATAGAGTACTAATACTTTTGCTTCTCTTTCAGCTCTGTATTGTGAACATTACTCTAAACTTTCTTGACCATGGCTATTAGAAGATGCAAAAATTCACCAGATTATTTCTGTTATGTGTGCGGATATTATGTTGGAACAAAGCATGCAGCGCATAAAATCATGAAAGGTGCCAAATAATCGATCGCTTAGAGACTCTACTTTGGAATGAATTTGGGTGAACAAGATAAGCCTTGGGACCCCCATGGAAGATGTGGAAGTTGTCGATCAAATTTAGAAGGATGATAAGAGGGCCATGCATTTTGCTATTCCAAGAGTATGGCGGGAGCCAAAAACCCATCACGATGATTGCTATTTTTGCATGATTGATGTAACAAAGTACAGAAAAGTTAAAGAAAGACAAGTACTTCAGTATCTCAGAATACCATCTTCTATGGCACCTGTGCCACATGATGACAGGTTACTGGTGCGACAACCACCAGAAAATGTAAGAAAATCCCATCACAATGTTGAAATCAAATTTAAATTTCATTTGTTAAATAAAATAATCAAAATTCAAAAGTTGAAAACATTTAGCTGAGTTTTCTTTTAATGTTATGGTTACTAATAAGACTCATACTATGGTTCACGTTATTATATGCAAATATGTTTATCTTGTCAGGTAGAAGATATTATGGAGGTGTCATCAGGAGAGTCTGAAGGTAGCAGCAACCAAGAAATGGATGAAGCATTCGAGCCAAGAATGAGTACTCGTCCATACTTTCCAAATCAATGTGAACTGGATGATCTCATCAGGGAATTAGGCCTCACCAAGTCAAGAGCTGAATTTTTAGCATCCAGTCTGAAGGAATGGAATTTATTGGGGTAGGACTGCAACTCAACAATGTACAGGAAATGACATGAGGAATTTAAAGTATACTTTGATATTTGTGAAGATCTCTGTTTCTGCAAAGCTATAATTGGTTTGTTTGTAGCTATTGGAATTAATCATAACCCAAAAGAATGACGATTTTTCATAGACATCTCTGCAAGAAGCCTCAAAGCAGTTTTACTACATAATGGAAGTCAGTATCCATCTCTGCCTATCGCATACTCTGTACAGATGAAGGAAGAATCTGAAAATGTCAAAAAGCTTCTTCAGAAAGTAAACTATGTGGACTATAAGTGAGATGTTTGTGGTGATTTTAAGATGATTGTCTTCTTGCTTGGATTGCAGGGTGGATAGACAAAATATTTGTGCTTTCTTTGCCTATGGGACAGCCGAGCTGACCATGAACATTAACGGAAGGTTGAGTGGCCCCCATGAAAAGAGATACAGCCAGGAAAGCAAAATGTTATAAGACAACTTCTAGTAGAGCCTGCCAATGTTTTGTTACCTCCACTTCACATAAAACTGGGTTTGGTCAAATAGTTTGTGAAGGCCTTAGATCTAGGTGGAGAAGCCTTTCAAGAAATTTGTTTAAAGTTTAAGGGTAGCATTTTTACTGGACCGCAAATAAGGACAATATTGATGTCAGAGAAATTTGAAAAGACAATGAGTAGTGTCGAAAGAGAGGCATAATGTGCATATTGTGGTATAGTTCGTGGTTTCCTAGGTAACAACAAACATCCCAACTAGAAGCAGATGGTGGCAAAGCTTATTGAGAGTTTTAAGAACTTTGGCTGTTGAATGTCTTTAAAGTTGCACTTTTTGCATTCACATTTAGACTTTGTTCCTGAAAACTTAGGTCAGGCCAGTGAGGAGCATGGTGAGAGAATCCATCAGGACATTGTTGCAATGGAGAAGAGGTACCAAGGAAGATGGGGGACACTGCCATGATGGGAGACTCTATATGTGGTCACTTGCCCATAAAGATAAAGGAGATTACAGTAGGAAAATACAATGTTTAATGTATTTCTAGTGTAATCTCATCAAGGTTTCCAGTTCAACATTCAACTTGTTTTGATTTGCTGCCAATTCAAAAGTTTTTCAGTTTCTTGTTCATGACATCCTTTATGCAGATAGATTGCAAATTAATTGCTCATAGAGCTGAAGATATGCAAATTCTCATGAATCCTATTTCTGCATCTTGCAAGGCATTTGGACTCAGCATTAGCCTCAACAAGACTGTTGTAGTGTTCAAGCCTGTGCCAAGAAACCCATATGTGAAACTACCTCTCTTAGTTGAAGGAAGAGTACTGAAAATGGTAGACAAGTCTGTCTACCTGGACAGCACATTCATCCCGTATTGCTCCTTGGTTGATGAAAATATCTTTAAGGCTTCAGAAGGTAACATGACATCACAAGGCAAACAAAAGTGACTGTTACCGTCTGTGTGTGCTGACGTCACTCTTTTACTCATATGAGACATGGACTCTTTACAGGCATCAGGTAAGAGTCCTTGGAAACTTACATCAGGGATGTCTGAGACACATTCTGGATGTTGACTGGTCCTTGTGAACTCCAGACACAAGGGTCTTGAGGGGATCCAATGTCCTGAACATTGGCGTGATGGTGCACTGGACATATACATACGTATAGTGGCTGTATGGTAAGAAGTTTGCTTTCCAACCACATGGTTCCAGGTTCACTCCCACTGTATGACACCTTGGATAAGTGTCTTCTACTATAGTCCCAGGCTGACTAAAGCTGTATGAGTGGATTTGGTAGACAGAAACTAAAAGAAGCCCATTACATATGTATTTGTATGTATGTATGTACATGTGTATGTGTGTGTATGCATGTATGTGCATGTGTGAGTATCACTCATGAAAACGGTGTCCTTCGTTTCCAATAACATGTTTGGTTATAGAGAGATATTACCTTGCTTAGAAACAGATGAGGGTTGGTGACAGAAAGTGCATCTGGCTGTAGAAAATCCGCCTCACCAAAATTTCATCTGACCCATGCAAGCATGAGGAAGCAGACGTTAAAAAGATTATGATGATGATGATGATATTGTTGACATCATTTACATCTGTGTCTGTGTGTGTGTGTGTGCATGAATATATATATATATATATACACACATATATATATGCAGGCTTCCACACAGTTTCTGCTGACCAAATTCACTGACAAGACATTGGTCAGCCCAGGGCCATAATAGAAGAGATTTACCCAAAGTGCTGCTGTACAGTGGGACTGAACCTGAAACCATGTGGGTACAAAGTGAATTTCTTGTCCACACAGCTTTGCCTGTTTAATGAAGCATCCTGTTTAAGAAGTTAAGGATTTTGGTAAAGGAAGATTCCACAAAGTTGGTAAAAATTAGTTTTGACAAAGAACCAAAAGAATTGGTTGCAGTTTGAAAGGTAGGAAAGCTTGAGGAGAGTTCAATGAAAGCATTCTTCAAGGTTTGGATGATGGTTTTGGAGGAGATGTGGTGATGTTCATTTTGTAGAAGGGGGTGCGGTTATGAAGCACTGTTAGGTATGTTGTGATATTTAGGTTTTTCCTAAATGTTGTTACTGGTCCCATCTTGGCCTTGACATAGACAAATTATAATCAAAGACATTTCATCTGTGACTATCAACTCTTCTTTATTCCTCACGGTTTTTCTTGGACTTAAATATTATCTCAAATGTGTCCCATATTTTAAGCTAGTTTGATATTGTTTAGGGGAAACTTTTGCTATTATTTCTGGGCAACCACATTGAGACTCTTTCTTAACTTGTTTTCCCTGAAGTAAAATGATTTTAATCAAAAATTGAATCCAGATAGAAGACTTCAGATATTAACAACAACTACAATAGCAACACCAACAACAACAAATGACAAAGAATTGAACTATTTGAGAATGAATAGCAATGAGGGAAGTAGTAGCAGTAGCAGTAGCAGCAGCAGTTTTGTGTCACAACTCACTGCACATAATTCATACAGAAATAGCGACAATAGTAGTAGCTAGGTTATGTTATTTACTTCTGTTTTCTGGCCAAACATTGACTCCATTATTAAATGATTCTTACATATTTTTAGAGTAATAGAGAGAGGAGGAGCAGGAGAGAGAAAGAGAGAGAGGGAGGGAGAGAGAAAGAGAGAGAGAAGGGGGGGAGAGAGAGAGAAACGAGATGAAAGAGATTAAAGAGCATTGCCATTAATGTCACTGAATTCCTTCTGGCATCAATTCTACCATATCACTTACCAAACCTGATTTCTACAGAATCATCAACACCTGATATTTTACCCAATAACCTTTCTTTGATATTTCCTCATTTTTGCATGAATGCCTTCATTCTGAAATATTCTACTTCTTCGATGGATTACTCTATCACCATTAGCTGTTATTTCTAGCAGAATTCAGAGATCTATCTTTATTTGTTTTTTTTTGTTTTCTTTTATAATCATTACATTTTTTATCAGGTTCAGTGATGTAATCATGGCAAAGCTGGGCACCACCTTGGAAGGTTTTTGTTGATCATATAGAATCTAGCATCTATTTCAGTCTAGTCCGTTTTTATTGATCTCTATTTGTCAAACTGCTAAGTTATGAGACATAAAGGAAGACAACAAGAATAATAACACCATTATATATACCTACATATATACACTTATATCTATGTGTGTGTGTGTGTGTGTGCACTTCTGCACACAATTTCCATTCACCAGATTCTACCCACAAGGTACAAATCAATCCATAGCTATAATGATGGAAGACACTTGCCCAAGGTGCTGTGCTGCAGGATTGAACCCTATAAATTGCTTTTCTAATATACATCAACACACAGATTAGGATTTATCGTACTTAAAACATAATTTAATATGAAATCTCACTGAAGGAATTTTTACTCCTCGACTAAACACAAACACATCTATATGTGAATGCCAGTCTGCTTGTAGACGTATGTATGTGTTTGTGAGTATGTTCTCACACACACACACACACACACACACACACATGTACAATCAATTGGAATCCTGCTGCTGTTTTTCGATATGACACGACTGTTCTTAATCTACCGAAGCATCATGGTACAGGTGTAATTCTTCAGTTTGATATCAGCAGGTGTGTCTGGAATAACACTTCTCCAAGAATATAAACAATTCTATATGCAAACCTATGATATCTTCATCATCAGCATTTAATGTCCGTTTTCCATGCTTGTATGGGTTGGACTACATATGTATATGTACACACCACACACACACACACACACACACACACACACACACTCACACACTCACACACACACACACACATATATATATATACACATATATGTGTGTGTGTGTTTGTATGTCCAACCCATGCCATCATGGAAAACGGACGTTAATGGATGATGATGATGATATGTATGCATGTATACATATGTAGTCCAATCCATACTATATATTCTATGTGATTTGTAGAATGATACATTAAGAAGCTTTTTTATGGGTACCACCAGATTAGTTGAATCCGTATATTGCGAAATCATCATCATCATCATCATCATCATCATCCTTTAACGTCCGTTTTCCATGCAAGCATGGGTTGGACGGTTTGACTG
>JAOPUL010003032.1:35073514-35086030 GCA_027564515.1 Octopus rubescens | reverse complement strand
TAATATCTGCTTTTGATGCTGACATGGGTTGGATAGTTTGAGAGGATCTGGCAAGCCAGAAGACTGTGCCAAGTTCTATTGTCTACTTTGGTATAGTTCCTATGGCTCGATGACCTTCCTAACACCAACTACTTTGCAGGGTGTGGCACTAGCAGGGTCACCAAGTAACTTGCAAGACAAGACCCCACCTCAACTAAGTGTGGAGTAGTTTTGAGAGAGGTGGCTTTGTGCCAAGTGATGAAAGGGTGGAGTATGAATAGAGAGATAGAAACAAGCATCTTGCTGTAGAGGAGATACATGGCTACCCCAGCTGAAAAAGGAAAGAGACTATGGTTAAAAAGGTGCATTAGGGTATACCTTCAAGTTAGAGAGGGATGTATATAAGGGGTAGTGAGGATTGGATAGGGTGGATGGGAAGAGTGTGAGGAAGGGAATACAGTGTATGGTGTAGGCAGGTGAGGGAGTGATCCATCAGGGGCAGTCTGCATGCAGAGGTATTGTTATAAATGGTGTTTACTAATTAATTAATTAGTTGGTGCATACATCATAATGTAATAGTAAACAAATGAAGGACGGAAGCTGGTGGTGTTACATCATCATCATCATCATCATCCTTTAACGTCTGTTTTTCCATGCAGGCATGGGTTAGACGGTTACATATCTTTATTAAATGGTTATGATTGCTTCAATAGTTAGTAGAACCATTTCATCAATTCATATGATGGCTTATGCATATAATAATTATGTAAATCCATTCAATAATCAGTTATCAATGAGGATACCAGTAATCATCTCTTCAAACCAGATTAAAGTTTTAATACTTTAATGTTACAATTTTAATTGGGTCCAATTATTGTGTGGATTTGCATATTTTTTTACATCTTTTCATGTATGATTGCATTTTTATATGTATGTATATTTGTATATATGCTCTTTGTTTGCTTACTTGTATGTATGTACCCTCTCCTAAATATGCATGCATTTGTGATGTGTATATAAATATGTACATATGACACTTCTTCTCAGTGTGAATGTGAAGTGTGTGTGTAGTATGGATGTACAGTGCATTTGTTCATAGGCATGTGAGGGTGTGTGTGGTTGGCATACTGGGTGTGGGTATGTCTAGTGTCATGTTTCTGTCTTTTGGTGTCTCCCATAACCTGCCTTTTATTGCTTCCCTCACCAATTCCACTTGGGCCACCATTACATCTACTAAGAACTTGGAGCCATAAATACATCAGCTCAATCTCTGCATGCTGTGGGGGGTGTAGAGCAATTATGTCTCTATCATCATTAACTCCAACTTCATCTCCATTTCTATCATCATCATCATCATCATCACCACCTTCCACATCAGCTCCATCCTCTTCCCCATCTACACTACCACCACCATCATCATCTACTACCACCTTCACCACCACATACCCCTACCATCACACCACCTATAATCTTGCATCTATTGGTCTTGCCATCTTTCTGCCAATTCTCTCTCTTTTTGAAAAGAGCAATTCCTTGTTACCTCTGTGTACCCCTGATGTGTCTTTGGATATTAAGAGAAATATTTTGTTGATTCATTGTTTTTCAGAAAATATATCAACACTGAGACCTAGCATTCACTTTGAACTCTTTATTCTAAGTGACATAACCATGTTCCTAAAACGGGTTATCCCTGGACTCTATTACATTGCAGTCTTTCATTGAGTATTCCTACTTAGCACTTATACACCATGATCCCTCAAAAATAAGATTTTTCAGCTGAGAATATTCTTATCCCCTCTAAGAAAATATATCTTATGCTTGAGAAGCATTTTATCTGAAGATTCAGATGGAAGTGACCCTTTTTGGAGAAACCAGTGGAGAAACCCATCTTGAACCAATATTTCACATTCAACTCATAAATAAATATCCACCTATCAATAAACAATCCCAGCTAATTACTTTATAATTAATATGAAACTAAAAGTTTTTCCTTGAATGATATTCTAAAGTTTTAAAAAATACTGTAATGTATCATGCAAATCAATTTCATTTGTAGTTTAATTTTTATACTTACATACTTGTGTGTGTGTGTGTGTGAATGTTTACATTCTGTACTGCTCTGAAAAAACCCCTGAATTATGGGCAGTGACATTTATTGACATTTCCTTCATCCACTAGCTCTGAACTTTGAAATGAAGACTTCCTAATGCCTAAGTAATATGTATTTATCTAACCCATGCTAGTATGGAAAATCAGACATAATGAATGAAACTATAGCTTTCAATTGTAATACCTTAAACATTCTAAATTAATCATTATTGGATAACATAATTTTGTTGCTTTTTAATCTTTTCCAGACTTTGAATATATTCCAGAATATTAAACTTGGACATAATTATGTGACCCTAATTACTACTGGATTGTAATTACCCTATTTATTCAGACATTACTTGTATATGATCCAGCCTTTGCTAGGTATGGCTATCCTTACTACTTGTGAAATTTAAAGTCAGATGTACCTGGATTATCTAAAAACCATGGAAAGTTACCTTGCCCAAGCTCAAGAGGATTTGGTAAGTATTATATTCCTTTTTGTTTCTTGAAGGATATTTACAAATGAAGTAGTTAAGATCAACATCAATAAAAATAACTTTTAGTTGTTAAATATCACAAAAGAAAAGAAAAAAAGAACAAATGCTAAGAAAGAAAACTCCTGGTATTGTTTAAATAACTTATTGTGTTGCATATTATAATCCTAATCAATGATGTTAAGTGGCTGAAGAATTACTTATCACAAGGTCATGAGTTCAAGTTTTGTTACAGGCATTGTTTGGCCCATAAGAAAATTTCATTACTCTACTTGCCTCAGAATACCTGATTAGCAAAACAGTTCATTAGTGATAGGAACGGTATGCAACTGTTAAACCAATTATTCAACAAATATACAAATGTTTATTTTACAAAATGTATCACACCCTAATATGTTTCATTCCTAATTTCACTGAAATTACCAAAGATCCAAAATTGTAATCTTCTGATCTTTTTCAAGTGCCATAAAGCGAACACCCTGAAAGGTTTGCCAATAGAAGTGATTTTATTGTGAAATTAAAAACAACATTTTCAAATCTTGATACTGTTCATATATTAACAATCTTTTGGCACAATCTAAAATTTCTCTTAGATTATCTAGTACAAAGGTTCTCAATCCATTTGAGCCAAATGCCCACTTTTGACCCTTGGACTCACAAATGGCCCCACTACAAAATATTTTTATTTTTCAATATACTACTTTATTTTGATATCAGCAGATAATGATTAAAAACTAAAGGACATCATTTTACATATGCGCTTGAATGCAATCGGGAGTACAGATGTACAAATTGAATTGCAAAAAAAAAAAACCCCTGAAATAATAAATGGTCTTATGAATGAAAGTTTGGTAACTGTTTATTTTCACCATGCGACACTTATGAGATCAACGTGTTGTCTCTATCGAAAGAGTGCTCTTTGGTACAAGTAAATGCCAATGAAATCATTTCAAACCTTTCCGATTTCCCTTATCAAAATGGCTAGAACTTGTGCAACAATCTGATATATAATTTATTGTCACCTGGGAAGAGGATTTTTTTATGCTCAAGAAAGAGAGAGTATTTGATAGAAATTGTTGAAATACATATGTACTTCAGATGAATAGCAAATTGTGAAGGATGGTTATTCACTGTACTTGGATCAAGTTAGTTTGAGTCACAAAATCAGCCCCCTTTTAAAATGAAGTAAAAAATCTGAAAATTTGTCATATTAAACATTCATTCATTTGAACCAAAGAATTTATTGAGAAAAAATTGGACAAAAAAGCTAGACGTTTAAAAATTGAAAAACTGTCTATTTTTAGTGAATAATAAACGTTATTTGTAGCGAACGGTGTCAACTTTAAGGTTGTACCCTGTGTAAGGTTGTACCTTGTGTGACCTGTTCATTGTAGGTTTCTAAATAAAGGTAAATACCTTATCAAGTCATGTTTTTATTTATTTATTTGTTATTTTAATGTATTGTCTGTATGTGTTTCGGTAAAGCTTTCCAAGTGCACCCGCATTAGCTATTTGTAATAACGGCGGGTCCTTTATCGCAAATAGCTGTTACGTGGTAGCAGGGGGTGTTAGAAATAACAGCCAAATCTTTCCTTTTTCTGGGTTCCGGGAAACTTCGATATCCCCCCCCCCCTTTCTTTTCCGAAAAAAAGTGGCTTGCGGTGGGTTTGGCGGCCAGATACATTGAATGCATGCGAAAAATCCGAGGATTTTCTTTTTTTTGTCTTTCTGACAAACGTTCATTACATCCATTGCGAATGCACCGCCAATACAAATTCCCACAAACCACTTTCTTAGTCATATTGTGCCTAGATTTACTACACTCTTTTGTTTTAGGGATAACACACTTTTCTTCGAAATAATATGCAGCATCCGCCTGTTTTCAATATCTCCTTCAGACTGGTACAGTTAAATGACTTGGATGCGGCCATTCTAGACTTTTACCAACAGGCAAAAAGTAAACAAACACAGAAAAACTTCACAAAATATATGTAAAATACTACGAAAATTCACGAAAAATGCCTAAAATAAAATTCTAATTGATATAAGCACAGATAATGTCCGTTTTATAAAGTTTTCACAAAAATAACAAAATCGAAACATGTCCAGAGAGAGACTGCGTGCAGACGAGAAGATTCAACACAATGAGGCAAAATAAAACATTTAAATTGTCATATGTTGCTATGGTAACTAGCTGTTAATGCCTCGCTGTCTGTTGATTGGCTAAAATTACACCAATTTTCAACTTTAATTCCAAATAACATCAGATTCTTTAATTTACAAGATAAAGTAATTGGTTGAATGTAATCAAAATTCCAAACTCTATCCATAGCCCAAATTTGAAAACACTCTGCGCCAAATTAAAAGGGGCTGATTTTGTGACTCAACCTAACTAAATCCCTGTACTTCAGCTGAGTAGTAAATGTTGGTGGATGGTTTCGAGCTGCAAGTGCTGTTTTATCAACAAATGAAAAATAGCAAATAAGCTGTATGGAAATAGAATATCGAAATTATGAGATAAATACTTACCTTTACTTTGGTCCTTATTTCAATGAGAACCTTGAGCTTCATGGAGTTAAGCTAATTCTTTGATGTCAGGCTTGATCTTCGTAAGATGCAATCGGAGATCTACACGCAAAATTACATCAAAACGGTTGCAAGTTTTGCTTTGCAGTCTGGAAATGGCACCAAACCCCATTTTGATGAGGTATGAACTTGAAAATGGCATGGAAAATCTCTTAGCCTCTGCGTGAAGAAGAGGAAATCTACGCTGAACGACCTCTTGCATCCAAAATAGGGACTCACCTATTTTCTGAAATTGAATTTTCATCAAATCATCTGTTTGAAGCTCGATAAATTCTTCCTAAATTTTGATGTCCAAGTCATCGACGTTAGCACTGAAGGGATCAGCAATCCAAATCAGAATATCCATTTGTAGAAGGTCTGCAAAGCGTTCTCGCATATTTTCTTGTAATGTCCGAAGGTATGCAGCATAAATTTGGAGTTGTTTATCACTAACCATGTTTTTTAACATTTGCAACACTTGGAAAATTATAAAATCCCGTCAACAAAGATTCCTCTTGAAGTTCAACTTGTAACAGCATTCCTAGCTTTATGAAAAGTGATCTTCTTCCCCTGTAAAACCAGTATGAGGTTGTTGCATTTGTCAAAACTATTGGCAAGATAGGCACAGTCTTGTCTTACTTTGAGGGTTTTCTCATACAAATCTTCATTTTGTCCTTCAAGAAACTCAATTATGGAGTCAAAAAGTTTTTAGATAAACGAGAAAGACACTTTCCCTTTGAAAGCCACCTCACTTCAGTATGAAGAAGTAATTGTACGAACGTTTCGTCATTATCCTGACAGAGCTGCCGAAAAACTCGCCCATTGAGGGCATGGCGCTTAATAAAATTGATAACATTGATTGCCACCTGTAAACACTTGCTGAGCGGTTCACTGAGTTTCTTCGCAGCCAGATGCTGTCGGTGAATTACACAATGCACAGCAAAAACAGATGGATTTTCTTTCTTCAGAAGAGAAACGAACCCCTTATGTTGACCGGTCACTGCTCTTGCACTGTCCTTAGCACAAGAAACAATATTGCTGAGGGGTATCGCTTTTTCTTTGAAGTATGCACTGACGGAGTTAAATATTGTAACCCCTTTGGGACCTGTAGGCAGATTCAAAGCAAAAAGCAGCTCCTCGTGCAATTCATTTTGATGGAAGAACCTGACATATCCAAGCAGCAGAGACTGGTTTCCTCAGAGTTTGCTCTCATCAATTTGTAGAGCAAACTCTGTTGATTTTAAAATGCTGCACAACTTTTGTTCCACATTATCCGCCATTTCATCAATTCATCTCCTTATTGAGTCATTCCTCAAAGGAATACGTTTAATGGTCTGTGTGGGATTCTGATGAAGTACGGTTGAAAGAATTTCACTGATGACAGGAACCACCAATGATTCACCTATGGAATGGGGTTTACCGCACTTTGCGATGATGTTGGCGATGTTTTAGGATGCAATAAGTCCGTCAACATTAGACGCTTCAACCTTAGAAAATGCTGAAGATAAAAGCGTTGTTTTGTTGAAATAATCTTTTTTTTAGAGATTGAAAATACTGTAAGTCCTTAACTTACTTTTTGGGATGCTTCAAATTGAAGTGCCTTTTCAAACGTGATGGTTTCATCACCCCATTAAAAAAAAAAAAAGACTCCTTGCAGACTAAACACATTGGTAACAAGAATCCAAACCGCAAATAATCGATGTTGTATTGTCTTCATTTTTTCTTAATCAACGTTGCCATAACTTTCTGTATGAAATCAACTGTTCACTTATATAAACAGATCAAAAGTTTTATAAACAAACTTGCTTTTATGCTTTATCTGGTGTATGGCCGCAGTTCAAATGGGTACAAAACCTAAAACAAGTGTGTGTGTGTGTGTGTGTGTGTGTGTGTGTGTGTATAGTTGGGTCTTTAATAGCCAAGGGTCAATTTAAGTTCAATCGCAGAAAGGAATTCCAAATTGCAACACATGCAATCATATACATACAAACATACCCATACATACACACACACTTACACAAACACATACCTTAATGCCCTCCAAGTCTCATCCCCCTTGAACTCCAAATGACCTCCTGTTGAGAACCTTTGATCTAGAAGATAGAGAAGTATTTTAATTTTCTATTTTTAAATTCTTCTTTTTCATGAACTGTCACTGTGTGTTTTAGTCTTTTGCCAAATTCATATTTCTTCTACTAGAATGGCCAGGAGTTAGTTGTTGAATGTCCATATTGTTTAGTGTTGATGGGTAAATCAGCTGCAAATTCAGTCAACTTTATTGGTGTTAAGTCTTTCTTTGCCTACTTTTCCACTAGTTTTATTTTCTGTCTCTATTTTGTTTTCTATCAGTTTTGATTCCCTGACTGAATATTTGAAACTCTAATCCTCAAAATCTTTATTCTTTGAGTACTACCAAATACTCACTTAAATTTCATCCCATCTGCTCAACAACACAACTTTTGGATGTCTTCTGTGTCAGTGTTAGAACTATAAAGATGTCCAGTTCCAATTCCTAAGAAACAAATCTCCCTTGTCTGCTAATTTACATTGTTCTATTGTCTTTTACTTTTGGAATTGTTTTGCCAGAAGCTTTGGATTGACAGAATTGTTAAAGCAATGGACAAAATGTCTTGTGGTGTCTACTTCAACTCTTTTCTGAGTTCAAATCCCATCAAGATCTATGTTGCTTCTCGTGTTTCTAGAGTCATAAATTAAAGAACTAATTGAGCTCTGTGATTTAATTTAGCTGACTGCTGACCTATGTCATGATGCAGTGAGCTAGCAGGGTCCAGTAGCACAAAACATTCTGCCCAATCCTGACATTCCAATGGCAAGTGATGTGACTTTGACTGCAGTGCCATCACATCAATATTAACTAACACTTTATTACTAACCAACACAATAAGATACTTTCAATTACCACTGAAATTCAATGATGGTATCCACTCCCTTCAAGATGAGATCTTTGTTGATTGAACAGTCCTATTCTGGACCCACTGGACCCATTCTCTACAAAATGTTGCTAGTTATATGAAACCTTTTGATGTTAGTAAGGTTGCTGTCTAGTCTAAAGTCCATTGCCATACCACTACTGTCTACAATCTCATTTTTGAGAAACCTGGTGTCACATATTAAAGAGTACTGGTGCCAGTAGCCAACCCTGCCTCACACCTGTGCATCCCAAAAAGGATTGTACTCATGTCTATGGCCACCGAATTGACTATCCCAAACTGGAATTGGTGGAATATGTGAACAAATCTATTGGGAGAGCCAAACCTGAGGATACCCCCACAACAGCCCATTTGATGCAGTGTTAATTTGCTTTAGAGACGTTTACAGAGACTATAAATCTATCCATCCATCCATCCTCCTTTAATGTCTGTTTTCCATGCAAGCATGGGTTGGACGGTTTGACCGGAGCTGGCCAACCAGAGGGCTAACACCATGTTCCGGTCTGGTTTGGCTTGGTTTCTAAGGCTGGATGCCCTTCCTAACGCCAACCACATCACAGTGTATGCTGGGTGCTTTTAATGTGCCACCGGCACCGGGCTTTTGACGCTAGTGCTTTTACGTGGCACAGTCACGAGTGCTTTATATGTGACACCACACAGGCGCTTGGTAGACAGGTGGACATATTGTCCAGGGACGAGACAGATAAAGACCGGGAACAAATGGGCTGGGTGGGTGCAGACATACGGGCTGGGAACTCATTGTCGGACGGCCAACCAGTGATTTGTAGGTGGGCATATGGATCATGGATGGGCGAGACATATAGACCTGGGACAGACAGACAGACATAAGGACCGAGGTACTCAGGCGAACATATGTAGGACCAGGGTGGGAGCGAGACATGGACACAAGGACCGGGAACTGTCAGGCAGACGGACACACCAACCAGAGACAGACGAGACATACAGACCAGGGACAAGCAAAATACGGGGTGCCTGAGTGGGAACTCACTACCTGTACAGCATAGCAGAGACAATTGAGAATCATATTTTGCCTCGCACAACATAGATTGGGAACTCGCTTCCTGTACGACATAGCAGAGACAATTGAGAATTGTATTTTGCCTCGTAAAACTCGCTTCCCTTACAAACATAAGAGACAATTAAAAATCGTATTTTGCCTCCACTTGGCACTTTGGATTGCCAGAAAGGCTTCGCTCTAACTCTCAATGTGGCCACCTCTTAGCAACTGAACTCTTGATGCGGCCGCCCCCAGCAACTGAACTCACGATCCAGCCGCCTCCTAATGAACTGAACTCTCGACTCTCGATGTGGCTGCCTCTTAGCGACTGAACTCACGATGCGGCCGCCTCTTAACGACTGAACTCACGATGCGGCTGCCTCTTAGCGACTGAACTCACGATGCAGCTGCCTCTTAGCGACTGAACTCTCGACTCACGATGCAGCTGCCTCTTAGCGACTGAACTCATGATGCGGCCGCCTCTCTGCAACAGGACATTGTTGAGGCTGCCACCTCAAGCAATAAGACTTTGTCGATGCTGCTGCTTCATGACCTTTCCGATGCGACCTCTTCATAGTGACAAGCCTTTCTCGGTGTGGCTGCTTCATAGCAACGGGACTTACTCGATGCGGCTGCTTCTTAGCAACTGGACTCTCGATACGGCTGCATTTGACGATGTATCCACTTCTTAACACAAGACTACTGGAATGATATATTTCTTTATATGATATTATAAATAGCTTCTTACTTCAAAAATTTCATTATGAAACCAATTGTTACAAAGCTGTTAATAAAGTGTAGAGTATGAATGAATCGTTTGTCAAAACTGTTTTTTATAAGTTACAAAATAAAATTGATTAGATCAGAAGTTTTCTTAATGTTTTTGCTGTATCCAATCTTGTTCAAAGATCTGTCTCATCTCCTTTCAATTCATATATTTGGTTCTTTTAAGGATCTCCCAAAGATAAACATCATCCCAGTGTTGAAAGGTGATAGACTTAATCCAGTACCCAGGTAAACACCACCTGGCACCTTAGGTCCCTTTGGCAGAGGAGTCCACTCTGTTGCAAGCATTCAGGTCAGGTGTCCAGTTTGAAGACACCTCCTTTCCACTCTCCCTCCCTCCTACAAATCTTGGAGACCCTGTAAACGGTCAATGATACTGCTTTCTCAGAAACAATTTCCAGATCAGAGACTACACCTGGTTCCAATCTGATTTGGCTTGGTTTCTATGGCTGGGTGCCTTTCCTATCGCCAACCACTTTAGTATGTGCTGGGTGCTTTTAATGTGCCACCGGCACCGGACTCTCGGCACTGGTGCTTTTATGTGGCACCACACAGGCGATTGGTAGTCAGACGGACATATGGACCGAGGACAGACAGACAGACAAACAGACATAAGGACCGGGGACTGTTAGCCAGGTGGACATATAGACCAGGGACGAATGGGACATATAGACCGGGGACAGGCAGACTTAAGGGCTTGGGACAGATGGACATATACAGATATACATACATAGCCTGGTGGCTTGTGTGCATGCACCCAGACCCTCTTCGTAAAGCGGTGAACCGTGCGCATGCGCCTGGATCCTCTTCATAAAGCGGTGGCCCATGTGCATGTGCTCAAACCCCCTTTGTATTGGTGGGCGGGAGAGGAAATGTTCATACAAGATAGAGTGGAAACTCACATCTAAGGACATATTTTCACATTTCTAGCATAATAATATAGCAGAGAGGAAAAAGACAAGCTTAGACGAACAATCCACAGACTTATCTTAAATTGAGAATCGTATTTTGCATCCCTTTGGTGCCTTGTATTGCCAGAAAGGCTTCGCTGCCCTTACCATACCAAAATCCTATTTTACATCTCTTTGACACCTATGTCTTTGACTCGCTGCAGCCATTTCTTAGCAACAGGACTCTCGATGCAGCTGCTTCTTAGCACAGAACTCTCAACGTGGCCATTTCTTAACATAAGACTTTCGATGTGACCGCTTCTTAACACAAGACTCTTGTAGCTGCTTCTCAGCAGCAGGATTCTCGCTGCGGCTGCTTCTCAGCAACAGGATTCTCGCTGCGGTTGCTTCTCAGCAACAGGAACTCTTAACGCAGTCGCTTTTTTAGCAACAAGGACTCTTGACGCAGCCGCATCTTAACACAAAACTCGATGCAGCAGCTTCTTAGTAACAAGACTTGTTTCTGTGTTTGTCCCCCACCATCACTTGACAACTGGTGTGGGTTTGGCAAAAGAAACTGATAAAATAAGTATAAAACTTACAAGTAAAAAGTACTGGGGTTGATTCAATCAACTAAAAATTCTTCATGGTGATGCCCCATGGTCTGAGACCTGTAACCATCTAAGGATATTTGTTTTTCAAAATGATTTTTATACTTCGAGACAATATTTTCATAATTTCCCTTGACAATATATCAATGATAATTGCCAAGAATTTAATATCCAAGGGAAATAGAACATGAAATATATTGACATTCTCCTGTTGATATATCTGAGTCTCTTTGGAAGTGAGCCATTCTTAGACAAAATGTCAGAATTTCCATTATTTCTCCTGGATTGCATGATGAAAATGAGATCTACTAAAGAACAAAAGAATGGTAATGGATTCTGCATTACCATTGATTATAAAAATACCTATATAAACATAGATTTAGTTGTCATTATTTTCTCCAAAAAACTTGATTAGACCTTCTTAGATAAAATTCTAGAAGAATACATGTAAGGTTATATCTATTATATATATATATTTCAAGGCAGTGCTCCAGCATGGCTGCAGTCAAATGACTGAAATAAGTAAAAGATTCTATTGTTAACTTCCTTCATTATATTTTCACAATAATTAGAAAATTTCATAAAACTTTTAAATTCTCTTACTTTACACCTAACTGTTGTCACCATTTAACCCTGAGTCAGCCTTGATTGAGCAGTTCTATGATTAAAAACCTTCAGCAATTAAACCCGACCATTTCCAGCTCAAATTTTCTACCTGTTTTATGTTCAAATTGGCCAGATCTGGCCTCTCATACCTACCTTATAATGTCATTCTAAAAATAAACAATCACATCATCAAAATCTTAAGCTACAAGATTGCATGATTAATTCAAAATAATGTGAATAAATAAGCTTTACATTTGACAGAGTAATCTGTCTGGTGGTTTAAATCTTCTTTAGTCTGATTTTCTTATTCCATATCTTGTCTTGCTAATTGATTTAAAAGTATGATCCATTTTTTGATTACAACTCTTTCACATCAATTCATTGTTCATCCATATCACATATCATTGTCTTTTCATTCTCTCTCTCTCTCTCTCTTTTTTTCTCTCTCTCTCTCTTTCTGTCTCTGTCTCTCTGTCTGTCTGTCATTGCAAAGTGTACATTTTCATCATTTAGCCAAAAAAA
>JAOPUL010003032.1:35046982-35065457 GCA_027564515.1 Octopus rubescens | reverse complement strand
AAAACTTTTATGATTCCACAATAATGATGGGAACATGATGCACGAATGTTCCAAATTTGAAGAAAATTGGTTGAAAATTGTAGAAGTTATGACGACAGATGTTTTTCACCTGATTTCTTCTCGCCCAGTGGGTGCACTAAACAAAATGTTATGAGTGCACAATAAATGTTGAGATCGTAACGCATGTTTGTTCTAAATTTGAAGAAAATTAGATGCAAAATGTAGAAATTATTGACTAATATACCATTTTTGAACAGGTTTTTCTCACCCAGGGGCTGCAGTAAATAAAAATTTGGTAATTTTATTAATCCATGTTAATTTTGGGAACATAATGCATGTGTGTTCCAAATTTGAAGAAAATCGGTTGCAAATTGTAGAAGTTATGCATCTAAAATGACAGCGCAAAGACTAGCTGCACCAGTTAAGGGAATTTGATGAAGCTCATAGTTGGCTATTACATTACATATGACATTACATATGACTATTACATATGACTATTACATATGACTATTACATATGACTATTACATGTGACATTACATATGACTATTATGTATGACATTACATATGACTATTACATATGACTATTACATATGACTATTAGATATGACATTACATATGACATTACATATGACTATTAGATATGACATTACATATGACATTGCATATGACTATTACATATGACAATTACATGACATTACATATGACATTACATATGACATTACATATGACATTACATATGACTATTACATATGACATTACATATGACTATTACATATGGCATTACATTTGACTATTACATATGACTATTAGATATGACATTACATATGGCATTGCATATGACTATTACATATGACTATTATGTATGACATAACATATGATTATTATGTATGACATTACATATGGCTATTACATATGACTATTACATATGATTATTAGATATGACATTACATATTACTATTAGATATGACATTACATATGACATTGCATATGACTCTTACATATGACATTACATATGACTATTAGATATAACATTACATATGACATTACATATGACTATTAGATATGACATTACATATGACTATTACATATAAAATTACATATGACATTACATATGACATTAAATATGACATTACATATGGCATTACATATGACAATTAGATATGACTATTACATATAAAATTACATATGACATTACATATGACATTAAATATGACATTACATATGACATTACATATGACTATTGCATATGACTATTAGATATGACATTACATATGATGTTATATATGACATTACATATGACATTACATGTGATATTATATAAGTCATAAAAAAATAATAACAGAACTCAACTTACAGAAACAGGAAATACTGGTTTATTGTCATTAACATCCACAATCTTGATTATTAAACGCCGTTCAGAGTTTTGAGGAATATTGTTACTGTCTTGTGCAATCACCTGCAGCTGTAATATTAAAGAAAAAAAAATAGTTTGTTTCAATGGAATAGACATGAGAAGTCGTAGAATCATAAATTTTCTCAAGCAATATATAAAACAAGTGACATGGGTTCCCCCACCCCATTCACCCAAAATTGAAATAAATTGAAACTGGATCCTAGTTACAACAGCTCTCATTTGTAGTGTCTCTTGTGTATTCTGACAGGGAAAAACCAAAAACTAAGGGACCTACTCTAAGGAACCTTGCTGAAGTGAAAGGAAGGCACTTAAGGAGAATTAATAAATGTTATTTTCAGGAATGTGACTCAAAGGAAACATAAAACACATACTTCAGCAACAGGGCTGTTAGTGGTCTCGAAGAACTTTCAAATGTGAAAGGTATTAACTCCCTCTTCACCTAAGTGAGACAATTACTGTATGACAGCTGACTATAGCAGAACAAATATATATGATATATGTGTTCTATGGTAGATTCTGTTACAATAGATGCCATAAAACAGCTGATGACGATGGAAGAATATATATGATGTATGTCTTCAAGTACATTCTGCAATCTAAACAAATTAACAAGGTTGAATGGCTTGTGAGGACCTTATGAGTAAAGTATGAGGGAGCCATCTATTAAGTGAGAATCAGAAATGATTCAGCAATGAATTTAATGCAGATTAGAATATATCAACTATTCATTATAGTCCTTCAAGTCCTAAGAGAGGAATTTAAGACCAGCTGCTCTTGAGAACCCCTGTATGCTGATGACTTAGCTATTATAACAGAATCTGTAGAAGAATTAAAGCTGAAATTCCAGGCAAGGAAGCAAATTAACAGGTATCATTCTATCACTGTCAAATGTGTCATTAAACACAATAAGGCCCGTCTTTAAAGCTGGTTCGTTGTATATTTGGCTTTGCTATCCCTCCCACAGATTTAAGCTCTTGAAGTGAGCAAACCCAGATTTGTATAATAAAATGATATGCAGATGATACAGTTCAGAATATGAAGAGTTGTTAAAGTCTTTCAATTGACAATTGTTTCTTGGTATGTGTAGCTATAGATTTCTGTGTCTAAAGGGCCGGTATGCCTAAGCTGGGCAATGGGGACGTGCTCCAGCTGGTCTAAATTTTGGCTCATTGGCGATGCGCAAACATGACACACCATTTGAGTGCGATTCCCCTCTGCCGGTCCCTTGCGTTCCCATCGTGACACTGATTCTGCAAAAAGGGTTGGGTGTGAAAAGCGAGTGTTCACCACTATAACCGTTCCTTAAAGCCAACTTGCTTCTGGGTTCCCCCACAGTGGTTTACGAATGCAGAGGAGAACTGCTTTCACAGACAATCCCTTCATCTCAAGAAACCCTCAATGAGTTTGCAGAATTACGCTGCAAATTTGCTGAGAGCTGGCTCAACCCACCCCAGGGGAATGCCACAACAAGTACAAGTGCAAATATAGATTACAGACGTAAGCCTACAATGGCCTACAAAGTTATTAAATTCAAGTCCTCCTGAATGCAGATCCATGATAGACTTATCCACATGATGGGTTTGTTCCAATTGTTTCATTACCATCTCCTTGCATCAAGAACAACCTTATGTCAATAAAGTTCATAAAGTGAACTTCACTAAATAAATTGTACCAATACAGACCACTGCTTGTTTCGATAGACTTTGGCTTTAATTTGTTTTCCCTCAATGACTTACCACTCAACTATAAAATAGAAATAGTATTTATATTTGTCTTGACGGGGTTAAGCCATGTTCTAGATGTTCTAAATGAACACTATCGTAATCTGCTCATTATTCAGTTTAACCCTTTAGCATTCAAACCGACCATATCCGGCCAAAATATTAAACCTGTTTTATATTGAAACTGGCCAGATCTGGTCTCTCATCTCAACCCTACAATGTCATTCTAAACCTAAGCAATCACATCATCGAAATCTCTAAACTACAAGATAAGGCATGATTAATTCAAAACAATATAAATAAACAAACATCACATTTGACAGAATAATCTGAATACTAAAGGGTTAAAACTGAAGACTCAACCAAAAACAAAGGTAGAAATTGTCAGATATACTTCTAACTATACATTTGTGCCCCAGTACATGGGGAAAAGGAATACAAGGGTCACAATACGGGGTATTGGACATCATGTGGACCCTAGCTAGTAGGGATTGTTATGTTGCAGTATGGGAGATGGTCAAAGTTGGGTTAGCAAAAGGTGATCTGTGGTCTGGGAGCATCAAAATACATTTGTAAATTTCAATGATATCAGAAGGCCACAGAGCCATACTGGAGCTGTGCTCAGTAGAAGGCACTGAGACATAAGGGTACGAGATTAATGATGATGCATAGCAGAAAGCCTAGCTGTTGCATTTGTTAGAGTAAAACTCACATCAGAGCTGAATGCCCAGAAGAACTGAAAAAAAAAAAAAAAATTAAGCGGAAAAAAAAAAAGCGAAAATAATGAAAATCAACTGAATCAACATAATGATCAACAAACCCCAGTTTTGAGGCCATCATCAGCCGAAACTCTGGAGCTGGGCAAGTGAAACCCCTCTATGCCAAATATTAGAAATAGATGAACAAACCGATTATTCTCTAACATGTTTTTATTTTTGTTTATCTTTTTAATACTTACCTTCACAAAGATTGGTAAGAAGATTCTGTCTTTGACCTTCCCGGCATTCACAGACATAAGATCCAATGTTGTTGATACATTGACCACCGACACACAAGCCTGGGATAGCTGTGCACTCATTGACATCTGTTGTGAAGAAAAATTAACCCAGAGTCATTCTATTAATATCAGAAATATTGGTTTCAAATTTTGGCACAAGGCCAGCAAATTCAACTGGTATTTTAAAAAACATACATTCTTATTCAGGGACTCAACTCGTTCGATATTGGAGTTAAACTCCGGTGTTGAACTAGTTGAGTCACTGAATGAAGATGTATGTCTTTTAAAGTGAGTGTAAACTCACTTTAATAATTATATTTATCCTTGATAAGTTTTTGTCTTTAATCAAATTATGGATTTTTGTTCTTATAAATCTACTTTTATTGGCAAAACGAAACAATTTGTTGGAAAAATATAAATATAATTATGATAACTTGTGTTCCATCTTCCCTATACCTAAATATTTGAAATATATTATGTCCATTTATGTATCCGATTGTTTTTGATCTCCACCCAAAGACTCTGGGAAGTCTAATCACTGCAATTGCAACATTGATTACTACAGGTAATTAAGGACATAATATAATCATTATTCGTCTGAATATTTATGTAAATATTCCTCCATTAATCTACAATATATATATATATATATATATACTGTATGAATTAATCTTTAAAAATTGATATTTCATATGAATAATTAAAAAAAACCCAAAAAACTCCAGGAGTAAAGACATTTTTGTTCTTTAAATATATACCATGTGTCTCTTCTAATTCTATTTCAAAATAGAAAAACTATTTTTCAATAATTTCAGTCTCTCATCTAAAGATGATTACAAGTATATTTTTTTCAGTATCACACTCAAATAATGGTCTACAAATTTTGCATAAACCAACAAACTACAACATAATCACAATGACAGGCTAAAAATGAATAAAGAAAAATGTAGGGTTTTTTTCATAGTCATAAATGAATGAATTTAGTAAAAGATACTTAAAATTCTGAGTAAATTGAATTAAATACAAAACAACTTTTATTGAATATTTTCAGACAAACAAAGCAGATGATGTGCTTATCATTCCTGTTATAAATATTTGCCGGAGAGATATTCGCTTAAGAAAGGTATTGGATCATGTGTTGAAGCAACAAGGAATTCACTGTGATGATTTGATATGTCGCGATGATGTTGACCTCCAGAAATTCCATTTCCATCAGAAGCTCAAGCTAACTCTTGTTGATCAAAATGTTTTGCCTTTAAAGGATCTTTCTTTGGAAGATTGTGTTATTAATGTTATTGACCATCGTCCTAGAGAAAGACCAGAATCCAGGTAAGAGTTAAAGCAATCATTTATATAAAGAGTAGCATATATCACTGTATAACCATAAAA
Source organism: Octopus rubescens (assembly GCA_027564515.1). Classification (NCBI taxonomy): domain Eukaryota; kingdom Metazoa; phylum Mollusca; class Cephalopoda; order Octopoda; family Octopodidae; genus Octopus; species Octopus rubescens. The sequence continues at coordinate 35,059,934 of JAOPUL010003032.1, read as the reverse complement.
CATGGTCAACATACAAGAAATATACTGAGTGTTGTTGGATGTAGAAGACATGTATAAAGAAGAGAAATTAGTACTAAAAGAATGTTATTTTAAGTCTGCAATAATAATGTGTAAATGTATTAAGAAATAAATGTTACACATCAGATAAAATATTGTACAAGATGGTGGTAGAGGTAAGACAGGTTGCTTTGTTGGGCATTAACAGAACAATTTATCAGCCTGTCAGCACTAAATGACCAAGGAATTATCTTGGAGATAAACTAGTTACAGATAATTGCAGAAACCATTTAGAGTGCCTAATTTGAGGAATAGCAAGCACTTTGTAATGTAATTGGTGACAGCCACCTGGCTAAAATCTTGTTAGTGAGTCTCCTTTTCTTTTGTCTTAAATTGGTGTTTATAATGTATCATATCATATGAAATAACACTTTAGTAGACTTCATTTATAGAAGACAACATCGATGACCAATGTTAAATTATTGATTGAAATAGTTTCAATTAATTTAATAACACTTTTATTAATGAATATTTTTTAAAAGTTAGCTGTTATATTTCATCATCATCATCATCCTTTAACATCCGTTTTCCATGGTGGCATGGGTTGGATGGTTTGACTGGAGCTGGCAAGCTGGAGGGCTGTACCAGGTTCCAGTCTGGTTTGGCTTGGTTTCTACAGCTGGATGCCCTTCCTAATACCAACTACTTCACAGTGTGTGCTGGGTGCTTTAACATGCCACTGGCACCAGACTCTTGGTGCCAGTGCTCTTTACGTTGCACTGGCACATATTTGCATTCCATCATGATATAATGGTGATTTTTATTGATTTGCCCTCAAAGGGCCTCCATATAAGCATTCACCTAAAACAGAGATATAGAGATATAGACACCATAAAAGGAGCTTTCTGTGATTGCCATATGATACTATGAATCTATATTTTGCACTACAAATTCATGTATGATAATCATGTATGTTCATTTAATATGAATTGTTAATCATTTTCACAAAACAACAAAATCAGTTTAACTCAAAATATTGGAACATATTTTCATGAAACGATGAAAATAATTGTTAGAACCAAGATATGTCATATGTTAAATCTCTGAAATGAGTTGTTAATAAGATTATAATCTTTTGGGATTAATAGTTTCATCATTAAAGATAAGATTGTTAAAGTATGTAAAACCAAAAGTTTTTCCGTTTTTTTTTTTTTTTTTTTTTCATGCATTAAGAAGCTTATTTACAGTATTAACTTCTATTCTTTATTTGTTCTTGATATTCTTCTTAGTGTAGATTGGAAAATTTCACAACTAATGAGATAACTGATTTTGACCTTCCTTTCCATAACATTGATTGGGTTCAAGGCATCAGGCAACTTTAACTTTACTTGCAATTCACAAGTTAAAAGTACTGAAAACCTTAAAATCCAAATTATTTACTCAAAATTCTTGGAGTTCTTCTTGGGAAATTTTTGTTAAATTATCTTGATAAATGCTTTCAACAGTAGCACCACAAGAAGTGTCATCTATCTTGTGATATATTGAAGGTTCATAAACATTAATTAGATTTACTTCATTCAACATCATCATCATTTAACATTTATATTCCATGCTGGTGTGAGTTGAATGTTTTGACAGGATCCTATAAGCTCCAATGATTGATTAGGTTTCAAATTTTTTTGTTTGATGAAATTACTGAAAATCCTTTACACACTAGTGTTAATAAATTCCTTAACTTATGGATTCTAAATATTTCTGCTTGAAACTTCAAATTAAGCTTAATGTGGAACATAAAAAAATATAACTTGGAAGTTTTTGAGCCCAACTTTATATCAACATGGGTTTTGTACCAAATGTATAACAGTATAATGGGGCAAATAGTTCTTCACCAACATTGCATAATCGCAATACCAAAACAAACGCATAGACAACACCAATGCTCTCATCTGGCGGCTATGAATGAGTCTTTCAAACTATCTAAATAAAAAAAAAAGAAATTGTCAGATGGAACTGATCATTGGGAAACTAATGAAAAATATTGTTAGCAAAGTATAAATATGATTTATTTGAATTATCATAATTTTCCTTTCTAGCTTATTTTGTACAAATAAATATCCTCATTAATGACCTTGATCTCCATTTGGCTACCAGACTAATACTCTAATCTAAATACACTTCAACTGTTGACTTTTGTCCTAATTTGACTTATAATTAAGCATGTGTACAACTTAGCTACAAATGATAAATAGGATGAGAGATTCCAGTTGTGTATTGAATATATTGTTTTCAGTTAAATTTAATTTTCATTGAAAATATTAGTGATTTTTAAACATTTTGTATTGAAACTATATTACCATTTACATAAAAACACACAGCTGTCATAACTCAGACTTTCAAAATCCATCTTAAAGCATGAAAGCATGTTACATATATAATCCTAAATGGACATCAACTTTATTAATGCTTCTTTTTATAACTCAGAATAAGAACAGAATAAGATGAAGTATCTGATTATCTAAGAGGCAGAAACCCTCTTAAAATGCATCAACACAACAACAGTCAATATAAAGTCTTATGTTTTGTAAAAGATAAACATGGTTTACACAGAAGAATCATTAGAGATTCCATAAACCTTGCTAGTTGTTGGTTCATTATTGAGGAATTAGTCTTTGTTTGGTGATTCTAGGAAAGAAAACTCTAGAATGGTTTCACATTGACCTCTCCAGGCCCACTTGACAAATTGAACTCAATACCACAAGATAATGGATCATTTGTCAATATGACAAATGCTGCTGCTTAAAGTAGTAAGTTGTTCCTATTCAAGTTGTACTTATTTACAAGTAGAAGAGCTTCATCATTTTCAAGTGTCCTGGCTTTGAATGTAATACAGTGTCAAGGATAATATTTGAAATACCAGCCTCAGTTGCTGATCACTACCCACTTAACCATCCATGCTCTCAAACTCTGTAGTATATTGATGGTGAAACTGTGATCATCTGTAAATGTATTATTTAAATACTGATTCTCTGTATAAATAGTAGACAAAGTGTTTTAAAAAGTGTGTGTGTGTGTGGAAAGTATTAAAGAATATATCTATTTAAAACAATTCAGCAATTTACTAGGAAATGTTAATTTAATTTTTAGTTCATTTTATGAACAAGATACCCATTTTCCTAAAGTCATATAAATTTCTGGTTATTTAAAAAAATTTCCATTATTAACTTTATTACTTGACTTTTCTTTCCCAATATTTCTGTTTAACTGATTCTTCCACTCTGGTCTAAAAAATGAGTTTTGTAAAGTAGATTTAGAAAGTAGCATTGTTTTGACCATACTACAAAAACTGGTGATGCAATTTCAAAAATAAAGATAAATGGAATTGTATTTTTTCTTGTCAGTTACATTGCTAATTATAGTGATAGGATCATCAGCAGCAGCAACAACAACACTGCTGCCGCCACTGTCACCACCATTATCAGTTGAATTATTATTGTTATTCCCCCACCTCATCACAAACACTAGTCTGCTGATAGTGATAACATATAATAGGTTTAATGGAAACACTAACATCAATAACTTATCATTGATGTTATTATTACTGCTTTATGGGGTGGGGGGTGGGGTCAGCCATTTTCCCCCATTTCCCACATACATTGATTGAACGACTGTTTTTTTTTTTACTTTTTCCTTTGTTGTTACAACTATAAATTAGCAAATTGTTATAAATCAGCAAAACTGAGGCAAGCAGAGTTATGACTCCTACCTTGAGACACAAAACAATAATTGTTAAGGTTTAACTGTAAACCTTAAACTTTGTTATTGTGTCTCAATGGTGCTCATTATTTGAGGGAATATTAGGAAACAAAACAAAAACAAAAAAATCAAACACAAAATAACAGCTGAAAGTCTGTGAAGCAGTGAATTGGCAGTCATTGGATTGACTGATTTTGTGGTTATTTGTTTTGACTTTCTAACAGACCAAGTTCAAATCTGACTGAGGTCAACTTTGGTTTTCCTTCCTTCAGGGTCGATAATAACAGTCCCAATCAGATTGGTGAACGGAAATATAAGAACATAGGACTTGATGCCTTGTGGTATTTGTTTTGGCTGTTTGAGTTCTGATTTTTGAATGTATGACTTACTTGGTGTCACCTGTTTTAACATGACCATCACCTGGCACCTTAGATGTCTTTAATATAGAGTCCACTCTGTTGCAAAGAGTCAGGCCAGCTTTCTGGTCTAATGATATTTTCCACCTTCCTTTCCATCAAGCTCTGAGGCTCTATAACACACATTACACCTATTTCCTTGGCTCCTTGGCACTGAAAGATGAAATAATTTATTTTTCTGTGTGAATCTTTTCATGATTTTCAATGAGATCCGGGAATCGAGTGAAAACAATTTTGGAAATATCTTTGTTCATTTTTGTTGTTGTTTTTGTAAGCAGTTGTAAAATGTTAATTAGGTTACTTTGATAACTTTGATATGTTTCGGCCAGTATTGGCCCAGGCCATGTCTAACTTAATAGCACCACCTGGTTATATATAGACTATATATAGACTATATAAGGAGTTTTTGTCAACTGACATAAAGTGATAATTATATACTATGAGTGCTCAGTTTGGTTTATCACTATAACTCCGGACTGAACTGCAATTGAACATGTAATGTTCAGACTGCCTTTAATTTGTATATATAACATATATATAGATATATATACACACACACACATCCGTGGACGAAAGGGGTCTTGTTTCATCAGGACAATGCTCCAGCACACAGGTCCTTCTTTTCAATGCTGTGCATGACTGTGGCTTTGAACTGGTTAATCACGCTCCCTATTCTCCTGATTTGGCTCCATCTGACTATCATCTGTTCCCCAAAATAAAATAAAAAACACTTGGCTGGGAACCCTTATCGCAGTGATGATGACGTCATATCTGCTGTTGAGGACTTTTTTGACCAACAAGATGAAAGCTTCTTCACCAATGGGATCCAAACACTGCAACACTGATGGAAGAAGTGTGTGGACCGCAAGGAGGACTATGTTGAAAAATAAGCCTCCTTTGGTCACATTCTATGAGAGTAACTTGGTCAGCCTATGAACTTTTCAGCTGACCTTTGTACATACAACATTATGGTAGTTTTGGCATCAATTTACTTTTTAAAAGTAGCCATAGCCAGGGAGGTACATTGTTAAGTTGTGATTAATTTTACAAAGAAACAATACATGTAGTCATCATCATCCTTTAACATCCGTTTTCCATGCTAGCATGGGTTGAACGGTTTGACCGGAGCTGGCAAACTGGAGAGCTGTACTAGGTTCCAGTCTGATTTGACTTGGTTTCTATGGCTGGATGCCCTTCCTAACGCCAACCACTTTACAGTGTGTGTTGGGCCTTTTAACATGCCACCAGCACCGTACTCTCAGCAACAGTGCTTTATACGTGGCACCATCGTGAGTTCTTTTTACGTAGCCCCATCACAAGTGCTTTTTATGTGGCTGGCCTCGGCACTGGACTTTGGGTGCTTTGTCTCTCAACGCGGCCACTTCTTGCAACATTAACTTCAGCTGCTTTTTGTAAGCAATATCACATTTTGTGCACAACAGTATGTTTATAAAATATTTATATTTATGTCTAACAGTATATCACTGAGCAGAGTCTAAGAAGCTATATATCATAGTGGTACAGTTCTTGATTATATACTCTCATTGATTAATTTAGGTTTTAATATAAAACATATTTACAAGCATATTAGATCATATCACATTTGTGTAATGTATTATAACAAAATATAAATATGCCACATAAAATGCACTGGTGATGGTGCCACCTAAAAAGGACTAGTGATGGTGCCATGTAAAAAGCACTAGTGATGGTGCCATGTAAAAAGTACCCAGTACACTCTTTTAAAGTGGTTGGCGCTAGGAAGGGCATCCAGCCATAGACACCATACCGGAACAAACAGTGAACCCTGGCCTTGCCGGTCCCTGTCAAACCATCCAACCCATGCCAGCATGGAAAACGGACGTTGAATGATGATGATTCCTCATTCCTGGATAATAGAAAAGTAGGTATTGCAGAAAATACAGGCATCCTTCATGTTACAAAAGTGTTGAGTTCCTGAAAACCTTACTGTGTCATGGAAATCTGTAATGTGAGACATATTTGCTATTGTCTTACTTCCATGTTACATAGAAGTCACAGAGAAAATATTTTTCATATTCGTGCAAGATTTACAGGAAAAAACACTTTCCTAATGCAGTGAATGTCTTTTATCTTTTACTTGTTTCAGTCATTAGACTGAGGCCATGCTGGGGCATCACCTTAAAGGTTTTTAGTCAAACAAATCAACCCCAGTACTTATTTTTTGAAGCTATGTACTTATTCTATCAGTCTAAGTTACAAGGACATAAACACACCAACACTTGTTGTCAATCACAAAGATACAAGGTGCATCCAAAAAGTATCTGACTTTATTTTTTCCTGCCAAAACTAGTGCTGCATGGGCAAAATCCTTTGGGTAGAAGGTGATGTCACCCTTCCTGTGCATGCGTGAAAATTTTCACACTGGCAAGCTGTATCAGTTCCCAGCTGTTATGCCTAGAGTACAAACATGTAGTGCACATGTGTCGGATTTTCGTTTTCACACAAGATGACAAAACGCATTGAGCAGGGACCATAAACCCATGTCTCATCACCAGTGATGATGGTCTTCATGATGTCTGGGTCATGGTTTGTACAGTCCAGCATGTCCTGAGCAATTTTTATGTGGAGTTGCTTCTGCTGCTGCGCCAGCACCTTGGGGATGAATTTCACTGACACTCTCTGCATGCACAAATCCGCCGTTAAAATGAAATGCACTGATCCTGTACTTATTCTCACTTTGTGAGCAATTTCCTGGATTGTTACACAATGGTCTTCCATGACTATTCACCGAACTTTCTCAATCAGCTCCTCGCTTTAGCTCATGGATGGCCTGCTTGAGTGTGCCTCACCCTCCACTGAGGTGTGGCCATGTTTGAAGCAATTGTACCACTTTTTGATCTGAGTTTTGCCCATGGCATCATCACCAAAGGCCTACTGAATCTTCTGGATGGTTTGAGCTTGAGTATCATCACCAAGCTTTTGGTAAAACTTCATGCAATATTTCTGCTCGATGCATTCGGTGAAAACGAAAATCCAACGAATGTGCACTACACATCTGTACTCTAGGTGTAACAGCCAGGAACTGACATGGCCTACCAGCACAAAAATGTTCACACATGCTCAGGAAGGGTGGCATCACCTCCCATCCAAAGGATTTTGCCCACACAGCATTAATTTTGGTGGGCAAAAAAATAAAGTCGGATACTTTTTTGAACGCACCTCATACAAACACATATATACAATGGGTTTCTTTCAGTTTCTATCTACCAAATCCTCTCATAAGGCTTTGATCAGCATGAGGCTATACTATAAGACACTTTCCCAAGGTACCACACTGGGATTGAACTTAGAACCATGGTCTGTATAACAATATTAATAATAAAGAGTATGAGTTACTGAAAACAAAAACTAATCTAATAAATACTTGGGTAGTAAGATCAATAAAGCAATTTCCAAGATAACAATACCCGTTTCATCATCATCATCCTTTAACGTCCGCTTTCCATGCAAGCATGGGTTGGACGTTTGTCTTTTATTTTTATAATGCCATAATATTGCAGATGTTACAAATATAAAATAATTGGCAGCTGAAATACAATCTTCCATAAATAATGAAATGGAACTGATGGTAAGAACATAGATCAAAATAAATAATCTCTTTACTTCAAACACTACATAGATTAAGTAAATACAGTTTGATGGAATTAAAGATTAAAGGATATGGAGTTCTAATTTTTAATTAATCAGAACAGTAGGGGCATTATCTATGACCTTTGTAATCCCCACCTAAACCAGTGAGATTGATATGGCTAACATCCAGCTTGAAGATATGTAAAATCTGGGTGAAGTATTTCATGGAGCGCCTGAGTTGGAAACAGGATGCAACTGCCTTTCAAGAGTAAGGATTAGAAAAGCATCACTACTGTGTTAGCAAATGAATCATTGTCTGAAAGTTGATATGTGTAGCAGTAGCAATGTCTTGATTGACAAGAGCTGAAATATTTGCTCATCCTAAAGAAGAATCCTAGACTTTTTGAGCAGTTTTGAAAATGTTAGCATATGTGTGATTTATCTTCAAAGACTGAGGCTTAGTATTTGCAGTGGCTTTGAAGGTTTGTGTGTAGTTCCTGATTAGAGGTGATGAGACACAAGTTTATTTCCTGGATGTATAGTGATTGTCTTCATTGAAGAATGTTTTCAAGGGTGAGGCATTACTGATGATTGACAGAATAGAGCAAGTTTCTAATAGATGTAATTATGCAGAAACTAGACTGAAGAGGGACTGGGACACAAACTAATTATTAGAAAAATCCATTTCCATTACTTTTCAGATGTTTGGAGTGAAATTCATATGATGGTAGTTAGCAAAGTCAGAGAGGTTGCCTTTCTAGGGACTGGAATCACTGACATGTTTTCAAAAATTGGAGTAGATTCCTGTAGAGAGAGTTTGGCAAGGCTAGGAGGTAGCGCTGAAACACAGTTTGAGGGTGATGGTTACTTTCTTGGTATGGAGTAACTAGAGGAGTTTTCAAGCATGGAGGCGAGACTGTGTATGAAGGAAGGTTTGTTTTTTTCCAAGACTGCAATGTAGAGTTGGAGACAAAGCAGGTAGAAAATGTGAAGGTTTTTTTTTTCAGCAGTAATGCTAAGAGAGCCACCATGTACATAGGGAGTTGTTTTGCAAGGAACTTAAGGACATGCCAGAAAGCTTTTAGATTGTGTGCTTTTGTGGAGGTAGCATTGTAGATATTGCAGAGATAGGTAAAAACCTCCCAGTTAATAATGGTGTCTTTCTTTCAAGTGTTTTAGGTAATGTCTTGCCTATATTGCTTCAACACAAATGTGCATAACTAAACTATTTATTAGATATATGGCTCTCAGTTTAGTTGGAGTCATGTTGAAGATACAGATAGATTAGAAATAAAATGCATGGGTAAATTTTAGGGAGATTTTAACAGTAAAAATGATGCGCATATAAAAGAAAACTGACTGAGTGCATTGCAGGAATTGACTCAATAAATTGCAATTAACTAGATAAGACCACTCAATCACCATTATATCATATGTGTGAAAGAGTAGAACATTTGGTTTATAATTGTGAGAAATGTCATTTTAAAGCAATTCCTAAACATTGTTGTTCATTATACTATCATAAAATTGCTACAGGAAACAACAATTACCCAGTTTTTCTTGTTGAAGAGGACATTTACACATTCATAAAGAATATAAAATTTAAAAAATTCCACAAGTTCCAGGAAGACCACTCTTAAGTTGGAAGTTATTAAGTATTTAGATGATATGTTTATCAAATCTGATGAAACTAAGAATTTATACCGAAATAAATTACAAGTTTTACAACTTCTGCTTTTCTATAATGGCATGAATTAGAAGACATATTGAAGTAGTATTTTACAAACTGATGCTCTTCCTATCACCAGTGCCACCTGTTTTTTTCAGTAAAGTATTTTATATTTCATTAGTCTTCACAAGCTGAATGCACAGAGCCACAGCAGAAGGAATTGTGTACAAAGGATGTTAACAAGACATCATGTTTTTACTCAAATAATGTCATGTGAAGACATGTGGAATGTAAACATTCATGTACAGACACACACACACATCTAGATATATACATATATGTATATATTTATATACAACATGCTTTTTTCAGTTTCCGTCTACCAATTCCACTCATATGGCTTTGGCTGGTGTGAGACTATAGTAGAAGGCACTTACCCAGAACCATGTCGTTGGGAAGCAAACTTCTTACCGCACAGAGAAGTAAAAAAAAATAAGTGAGTACTCACTTTTACTAGAATAGCTATGAGTAAACTGTGTCCCACAGGATTTAATGAATGGTACACCTAAATGAAAAAATATTTTTGTATTGCAGCCCATCTAATGATGAGATATATCTCATGCGTTCCATTTCTTGAATAAGATTGCCCATGCTTGTACTAGAATATAGAGGTTAATCATTATTCTTGATTCAGATAATATATTAATTACTCAGGGCATAATGATTACTGCCAGTTTCAAAAACTGTATTCATATGAAATTTTAAAAATCTAGAATAATTTTGTCATACCAATTTACCCGTGTCTAGTGCTGGATCACACAAAAATGTATATACAAATATATATATATATTGGCATTTCATCCAACACTCTAACATTCAAAGGACTGCCCTCTGTCTTGGAGTGGTACTTTAGTTAGTTAACCTTAACCTTAAATGGATGAAAAGCAAAGTTTATCTATTTGAACTCAGAGTTGAGAGAGCTGGAACAAATACAGCAAGGCATTCTATTCGATGCTCAACCAATTTGATGCCACATATGTATGTACACCATCGATGTCATTGCCATTGCTGCGATTGTCATCATATGCCTGTGTAACGTTGGTTATGACAAAGACTTGGTGTCAGTTATATATGCATAATTTATTGCTACGTTTTTTACAAGGCTTCATGAAATACAGACAGTGTCAATATTATATGAACATCATGTTTTACAGGTGTTGGAGATCTTCGACAGATAATTGAGGATTAAGCTGATTTTCCACATCACTGCAATTATATATGGCCGCATTGATTCTTCAGCCATCTCTGAGTTGGGTATAGAGTTGTAAAAACAGCTATTAGGAGAATTGCGCTGGTTTGAGTATGAAGTTGTGAAAACGGCTTTGAGAGAGGAATTCACCGGGGACCATAACGAACGGGGTCCCAATTTCCTCTGCCTTCTTGTGCCAAAAGCCTCTGTATCCAAAGGGCTGCAAAAAGTAGTAAGATGTTATGCTAGAGAAGACATGTTTGACACATGCAAGTATGGCCGTTGTTTTTGCAACTCTATTTCCGATCACATGTAAATCGTAAGTTTATCGTGCATGCAGACCCCATTTCAGCCAATCAGAACTTATTGTTCATGTGATAAGTTCTAGAATTTTCTTTCGGGAGATTTAGTCTTTTGAGAGCCACTTGCACCACTTCTTCTGCAGGTACCTCCCACTTGGATAGATTTCTACAGGTTTATTTCACTGTCATCCTCCATATGCAATACATACCTCTCCCAGCTGTCTTTGCTCCTGCATACAATATCTGAAGTGAATCCTATCAATATTTATAGACCTGATATTAAACTAAGAATAATTATTTGTTTATTACTACTACCACTATAAAATTGACCAAATTCTTTCTTAAGAATTATACTTCTTAAAGCATATTTATCTCTTTTTCATTGGCTATCTCAATGATGAAGCTCCACAAACTTTGAAGATATATCGAACCATTTCTCAATTTCTTTATTGATATTTTTGCAGAGCAAACTGTGAAAAATAGCATCTTCATAGTGGTTTTATGGACAGACTCCCCCCCTAAAAAATATTAATTTAAGAAGAGAATAATAATTTCTTACTACTGCCACTATGAAATTCACTAATTTCCCTCCCGTTTAGTAAACATATCTGCTCGGTAGAATGGCAGTCACAACTCTCTCGCCTCACCCCTCATGATGACAACTATAACTGCCACTACTTCAACTATCCTGTCAAGAAAGTTTCTAGATCATGTGTGTGGTTTTGACTGGATCGTGGATTGACTCGGTAGGGGTGGGGTTGACCCAGAGCCGAACAACAACGTATAAGGCTCTTTCACTTTCCACTGACATACCGTGCACACCTTTAGCAGCATCATTACGAAGAGACGTAGTTCTTCAGCTATTATAAAGGAGACCTGACTAGGAGAGCCAAAACTCTTAATTAAATTCCATACAAGGGAGAAGTGAACTCTGCAAGCCATGACAAACGTAAGCTTTCTAAAGAAAGCAGTAACTGTGAATAAATGATGTCACTGTGTATAAAGGACATGTAACAAGCTTTCATACTCTTAGTTAGGAAAGTCACCAGTGTAACAATAATTCCTTTAACTTGTGGTTTGGGAACCTGTTAACATAAATATTAATTTTGTAAGAAGAATCAACAGCTTTTCCAGTTTAACTCAGCATTTATTGAACATGGTGTTGAATATAATTATACATGTAAGTGAAAAGACATAAACAAGAATAGCACAGCGAATTGGACCGAAAGAACTGGTCATACATACATTAAGATTATTCTACTAAGAGAACATAGTATTTCTGCATCTGGCGTGGCACTTCCATTGTTGATTATGTTGTTGTTGTCGGCGTAGATGAAGTTTTGCGGTGAAGTCAAGCGGAACAAGCGAACGACAGCATGCTGGAGTCAAAACCAGTAAGACTCAATTTGGAGGGGGAAACAAACTCTTTTATAGAAATTGGTAGGCCCACCAGAGCTGTAAGAAGTTTTTCCCGCCAAGAGAACACGTGATCCAAATGAGCGCATCTGATTGGTTTACCTGGTAAGTTGATGCAACTGTTTTGGAAAACAATTTGCGCTCAAAAACTAACCAATCAGAGTGATGCTTAAAACAATGATTTTTATAGAGGTGTCCTCTGTTACGAACGTACAATTATTAATAATGAAAGTGAGAGAGAGAAATAGCTTCTCATTTGCTTGCTTATGTCTATCCATTCTGCTACAGGTTTCCGCGCGTGATTGCTCTGAAGGATTTAGTCGAATGCATCGACCGTAATCCTTTTTTTAAAAGTCCGGCACTTATTCCATCGGTTTCTTTTGCCGAACCGCTAGAATAAAGGGAAAGTAAACAAGCCAAAACCGGTCATCAACCGGTGGAAAGGACAAACACAAACTCAGTCACACACACACACACACGCGCACACACACACACACACACACACACACACACACACACACACACACACACACACACA
>JAOPUL010003032.1:34981506-35003896 GCA_027564515.1 Octopus rubescens | reverse complement strand
GCTTCTATGCACTTGGTGTCAAGTGCATAGAAGCACTGAATAACCAGCTGGAAAGGTCGCTTTCCTGGGGTTAAAATAACAGTATTTTCTTTTCTTAAAGAATAGCCATATATTGCAAAGAGCAATTTGATTCGGAGACCACCATATCACGTGATTTCAATCTTGTTTAATCATCTTCAGTGGTGGATACTCGTCACTGGTCATGGCAGTCATCTCAACTTGTTTGCAATATATAAAATTTCAGTGTCACACAGCCAGTGACGAGTATCCGTCACTGAAGATGGATCAAAGAAGATCGAAATCACGTGATATAGTGGTCTCTGAATCAAGTTGCTCCTTGCAATATATAACTAAGTGCATAGAAGTGCTGAATAACCAGCTGGAAAGGTCGCTTTCCTGGGGTTAAATAGCAGTATTTTCTTTTCTTAAAGAATAGCCATGTTTGTGTGGCACTAAAAATTAACTATATATATATATATATATTAGTTAATATAATAAGATGTCTTAATACATAACAGGCAGGAACGCTTATACCAAGAAGGAAAATATATATTAATCACGGAGCCTGATATGATGGTGCCAAAGACACCTACATTACTAGGAGAGAATGTAGAAGCTCAGGATACCTGTTTAAGATACGTTCGTACATACCAGCAATAGGAATTAAATGTCCTCACGGAGAAGAGAGAGAGAGAGACAGACGATCAAACAAACTCATAGACAGAAAAATGTGATGTACTAACCTTAAGGCTTAATGTTAGAGAACACAATTCACAAACAGAGGGAGAGATTCATTGCATAATACTTCTTCAGTCTTCCTCCTAGGACTTACGTAATTTCGTGCAATTATGGAAGAGATTACTAGTCCTAGGGTGCTCCAGCTAATAAGCAGAATGTAGCAAAGAAAAACTGTAAACAAACAAAAGGTCACAATTACATACACATGGACAGGCAAAATGTTTGATCACTTCACCTGGCAGCCGGCATCGAAAGGCTATTGCTGCAAGCACCTGATAATCGTGGGGGAAAAGGAGATAGCTAAAAGAATAGAGTATCAAAAATGATAAGCTAGGGATGAACTAAGAGGAGGATAAAGTGAAAGACAAGGAGAGGAAGAGGGGGGGGGGAGAAAAGGGACCACAACTTACTGCTATCATCACACAATCTAATTGAATATTTCAGAGGCCCTCTTCTGCAAGGCGGTCAAATATGAATGTATCTTAAGCAGGTTATCTTGAACTTCTATGCCCTCTCCTAGTAATGTCGGTGTCTTTGGCACCATCATATTACGTTCCGGAAAGTGGCCATGTCTAGCCTGAATAGTGTTGCAAGAAGCAACCACATCCAGTACTGGTGCCATGTAAAAAACACTTGTGACTGTGCCACGTAAAAAGCACTAGCACTGAGGGTCCGGTGCTGGTGGCACGTTAAAAGCACCCAGCATACACTGTAAAGTGGTTGGCATTAGGAAGGGCATCCAGCCGTAGAAACCACTCTGGAACTTGGTGCAACCCTTCGGCTTGCCAACTCTGGTTAAACCGTCCAACCCATGCCAGCATGGAAAGTGGACGTTAAAGGAGGAGGAGGAGGACAAGGATGATATGTGTGTGTGTGTGTGTAGTTTTAAGTAATTGCAGTTGACAAGTCTGATTGAAAGTTAAAACATTAAAAATACTGAACTTAGAAAATGATTGTAGGAAATCATTCTAGATAGTTGACCAGTTTATCAACATTTATTTTTTTTTATGAAGGAAATAAATTAGTAATATATTTCTAATTTGAATGAAGTTGGCTAATTAGTTTGTTTACAAACATCACTGCTAGAAAAAGCCTATGCTAGATTATATTCCTTAATAACCCATTTTCTACAGCAAACATTGAATATGTTTTGGTTTAATTCTTACTGAACTCTATTGATGGGTTTCAAGTTATGTCCTGATTCACTTCCTTATCTATAAACACTTTTCTGGCCTTTTCCCCATGTTTGTCTTTTATTAATAAATATTCACCATGGCTTTTCTTCCTCGTCACCATATTTGTCACATTCAGGATTCTGCGTAAAAACAAAAAACAACAGTTTTTATACAATTAACTCCAAGTAATTAACATTTTAGGAATCATTTTAATAAGGATTGTATTTTTAAGCTTTTTTTTTTTTTACCTAGTTTGTTCTTTGTTTGACCTGTTTATGCATTTTCAATCCTAATAATTTGTTCTATTTATGAAAATATATTGATTTTGTTTCACACTGAAACATGTCCTGTTGGTTCTCCTATTCCACTCTTATTTTTCTGCCACCATTCAAGACTTTAGATATTTCTTAACTTACCAATTGTTTATACAGTACCTGTCGTTGAGTTTCCAAAGCTTCTATAACAATTGTTAACTTGAAATCTTTTTATATAATCTGGAAATGTAACTGTCACTGTATTTCATAATTTATGGATGCAGTCTACTTTTACCCTGGGAGAGAGATCAATAAGTAAATAACACATTTTATTGCACATAGATTGATTGTGTCTTTGTGTGTACACATAAATCTATAAGAGGCTTGCTATATTTTAGTGAAACATTCAATATGAATGCTTGTTGATTTAGTTTTCAGCATCATTTAATCATCTATAGGGAATTTTTATTTATTTATTTAAAAAGATATTTATCAACTTTAAAATGTCTGTTTGTTTTAATTGATAAGTTTAAAATATATTGACAAAGTGTAAGTTTAAGAAAATTTCTATTTTCTTTTAGATATTTTCAGACTCAAACAAAACTGTGTCGTAAAGATATTTCTTTTGCAATCATATTTTTGGGATTGAATAACAACTTGAGCAAATCATTTCCATTCTAGCTTCAAGTTGACCAATATTTTATGAGTAGAATTTGGTAAAAGGAAACTGTACAGAAGCTCTGTGTGTGTGTGTGTGTGTGTGTGTGACTAAGAACTAGTGTTGTTCGTTATGTTGTATTCGTCTGTGAAGTTCGACAAATAAAGATAAGTTCAGACTGAAATAAGTATCAAGGTTGATACATTTGATTAAAGAAACCTTGAAGGTGAAGCTCTAGTATGGCCACAGTCCTGTGATTGTAACTAGTAAAAAGAATAGTTTAATTAGAAAAAAGATAAAGGCCTAATAAAAATAACCAACACAGTTAGACCATCAAAAGTTAATACCTAAGTTTATATCCCTAACTTCATGCTGGGGTTTTTTTTGTTTTGTTAATGCTGGTTAATTTTAGTTAGCAATTCTGTTAATTTATTTTGTTCACTATTTCTTATGCTGTAAGATGTTTTCAGTTTGAAATAATTTCAAAACAGTAAACAGATTATTGACTTCATATATGTGCCATGTAAATAACTCCACATGTTCTGGCTGTGTAATGTTTATTAAATTTTTGTCTTCACCAATCAATCATTGCATCTCTTCAAGGTTTATAAGAGATTCTTCTTCAAACTGATGCAATTAAGATACATTTCATATTGCTGCATTGGATATCTCGGTCTTCTTTTAGTTTTCTCAGATCCCCTCACTTTCATATTGTATCTCTCTTCCAGTAACATCCGTTTCATTGAGTGGTATTCATCCTCTAATAATGTTGAAGTTTTTAAAATACAGCATCTGATGTGACCTGTTGTTCAGCACAATAGTTGTGGCCAGTAAAACCTAACCTACTTTAAACAATAACAATAGAGATGGGTAGAATATGTTCATAAATCTTTTCTTTGGTCTTGTTCTCATGCCATGAAAGGCTTAGTGTACGTACCATCTTATATCATAGAGACTATGTACATACCATCAAGGTAGTCTTAAACAAGCAGCCTCTTCTTCTTCTTCTTCTTCGTCTTCTTCGTCGTCGTCGTCGTTGTTGTTCAGCTTTTGACTCCAGAGAGAAGAATGTTCTCTCTGGATGCCTTGAAGAAGAACATCTTTGTTGGTTTTGAAATATTCGATTGTCAGATGTTTTGAATGCGTGTTCCAGGTACACCAAGCTAGGAGGCCCTTATTGTTATAAGAGAGGTCACTAGTGCATTCATTGCATATCGATTTGAAGTTGTAATGGAACCTTATGTATGCTTTGAAGGACAGTCCCTATGATATAAGATGTCTTGAAAGGAAACTAAACTTTGGAAGCTTCTTCTTCTTCTTCAAAGCGTTGCAACTACATATCTTATTTAGAAATTAATTTCAGCCAGACAGAACATGAAATCACAGCTATATCACCAAATTATGTGCACAATATAATTTGCCTTTTGTTTTCAATGTTTAGAATACTGCTAATAGTTTAAATATAAATATGTTATATAAAGTTTTTTCCAACTACTATATCTTAACTGAAATTTAGGTTAAGGGAAATTTTAGTTAAGAACTTTTTGCATAATGGCTTAAGTATATCACTGTTTTACATAACTACATTGTCATTAGTCCAATTGAGTTATTTCCCTTAGCTCTATTTTAAATTATGCTACAATTTCTTGTCAGATTACATTAATAGCAATACTTGTTTAGACAACAAAAACATCTTGTGATTTATAGATTGAGTGGGTGGATTTCATTGTCATTGCAGATTGTTGAAAGCTAGTTGTTAAAACATCTTGTACATGGAAATTGCCAGTGTGTATTCATTCAACTACAAATGTTATTGCAGCTTCTATAAAAGCACTGGTTTTTAAAATTTTCAATTGAAATTTTATCCCACATTTATGATTCCAGTAAATATCTTTTTCTCTCTGACATTCGCACATTCATTTTTATTATTATTATTATTATTATTGTGTTATTTTGGTTTTCTGTTCTACTTATTTCACCCACCACAACAAGTTCAGTGGCAATGAGGTTAACACACTGATCTCTGAGGAAGACACATTACCCTTTTTGTCTCAGCCAAACTGAAAGTGTCACTTTCATACCATGGTTAAGTGGTTAGCAGTAACAAAGTCATCCATCTATAAAAATACTTGTTCCAACTATATATATATAAATATAAATGTCTATTTTTGCAGAAGTGATCTTAACCCTTAGAAAAATAAGAGAGTAGAAAAAAAAAGCACAGCCAAACCTAGTGATAAATTCTTTCTTGTAAGTAGCTGTCAGTATTTCTGAATTACTTGTAACAATAATGGATTCTGCTGCTCTTGTTTCATCTCATATCTTGGTTGGTTATGACTTGCAGGTAATTTGCTATTTCATTTATACAGCTTCTATTTTCACATAATGTCCATCCCATACATGATCTATTGTCAGAGCCACCTAATGTAGGAGTTATATTTGTCAGCTTGCCAGAATAATACTGCATATTTCTGAGCATTCATTCATAGCATAATCTGTAAAGTATTGGAATTCTACACACTCTTTTTAGAAGCATTAACAAGAAACCAGTATCACAACCAATAGCTTTTGGTTAGTCCATCTTCTCTTCATTTACTCTACTTTTTTGGGTTTTGTATTTCAAATTTTAACCTTTCTCTAAGTTTAAACTCTTTTATGTGTTTCGTAAAACTTGACCATCTCCTTGGAACAAACATTCCTTGTAATTAGTTATTAAAATTTCCCACAGTTTGGATCTTTTTTTTTTTGTTTGTCATCCGTGCTGGGGCACTGCCTTGAAGGGTTTAAGTCAAACAAATCAACCCCCAGGATTTTTTTTAAAGCCTAATACTTATTCTATTGGTCTCTTTTGTCAAACTAAGTTATGGGGACATAAACACACCAACACCGGTTGTCAAGCGGTGGTGGGGGACAAACACACACAAAGACATTCACACACACACACACACACACACACACAACAGGCTTATTTCATTTTCTTTCTACCAAATCCACTCACAAAGCTTTGGTTGGCCCAAGGCTATACTAAAAGCTTAAGGTGCTGCACAGTGGGACTGAACCTGGAACCATGTGGTTAAGAAGTAGACTTCTTACCACATAGCCACACCTGTTCATTACAACGAAAAAGGTGTTTTTAGATTTTTCTTTATTTTATATCAGAGAAAACTTAATAGTTTACCATCTCAATATGGTAAACCTTATTGTCAGCTGATAACTAGATTCAACTAGATTCAACTGGATGATGTTAGTCTTGCATTGTTTTATACTCAGTTTTCTTCACCCCCCACCCCCACCCCACATACTTTGATATTATGATGACAGTAAAGTATTGAATTCTTTGTCTTACAGTGTTATTTTATTTAAAACTTTTTACATTTAAATTTCGATGCTATCATGAATTGAATAGTTTGAACATTTGAACATTTATTTGAATGACTGGGATTAGTTTTAGGATTGAGTTTTTTTTTCTCGATATTATATAGGTTTGGACCTATTAACTGGAACACCTTTGATCATAGAACTTAGGATTAAACATGTTTTATAAAGCAGAAATAATCTGCTAAATTCTGTTATTTCACTGTTTCTCTCTTCTACTGAATATACAATATGAGTCAGATATATTAAGCTTAATATTGTTGAAATAAAATGACAATTATGAGAGAAAATGTCAAGATGATGATGATGGTGACACAGATTAAAGGAAAATTGAGTGATTGGACGACATGTGGTAAATAAATGCTTTAGAACAGATTGAAAATTTAAAGTTACCTTTAAAAATAAATTTGTAAATACTAATGTAATTTGTGAAGATTGTAATATTTGACTTACAAGTATTTCTAATTAATAATCTTAGTAATTTAATTATAAGAATGTTGATAAATTTATAAAGATTTACTCTCAGAGGAACAATATTGTGGCTTGGATTAAAACGTTTTTTTACTTTCTGTTGAATACTTAACTTTATTACAGCTAATTGTTGCAGAAAATGCTTTGTTTTCACAAAATTGTTTTAAGTCTTTTGTGATCTTATCTCTAATGAAATGTTCTGCCTGTGTATTTCAATTAATTTTGAAAATAATCAACAATTTGGAAGGATTTAGTAAAGTACGATGATGATGGTCTGTTTTGTTCTCCACAGCCTTCCAACATGTTTTGCCATGAACCCTTTCTTTTCCTTTTAGTTCCATGTCATCCTTGCCATTTTCAATTCCTCTCTAATTAGTCTTCACCAGGTGATCCTCAGATGTCTTACTTTCCTCTTATTTCCAATCCATGACTTGCCGTACCAAACATTCTTCTGGTCTACTTAATAACAGAATCTACCCATCTTCACTTATGTCTTTCTATTTGTTGGTCAGTGGGTTCCTACTTGACTTTGGCCCAGGGGTGTTTGTTGTTCACAATCTTTTTGAATATCTAATCTATAGGATGTTTCTGAGGCATGTTTGGAACTTTGTGCATTCATTCAACAATATTGCTTGGTGCCAATTGGAGGATAGATTTGATGGTGATATTAAACATTCTTGGTTTAATATGTCAGGCAATCAAGGATGAAATATCCATTGATCTCCTTCTCTGGAAACGCATGCTTGGACATGCAGGTTTCGGCAAACCAAGAAAAGCAGATATCGATCAACTTGAGGAAGATGCTGGATGTCAAGTTGAAGATATGAAAACTACAATGGAAGATAGGGACATCTGGCATGGAAGTGTTGCATTGGTTCAGACAAATCATCCAACTGGATGGATCATGCATCAGGAGAATCTTTTGTCTTCTAGATAAACCTGAAAGTGTTGAAGGCTTGACTCCTATTTCTAAGTCTCCTTCTTGTGGACACCATGATTCCTAGATAGAGAAAATGTTTCACATCATTCAAAATGTGATTTTTAATCATGTAAGACCTAGAGTCATTCCTTTAAATTTCCACAGTCACTTTGTGGATTACATTTACCTCATATTCGGGGCTGTTCAGTAAAATAACCGTATTGTTAAGCTGGTCTTACTACATCACTTAACAAAAAGGTTTTTACATAACTTTAGAATAGGAAATTTTAATTTAAATATGAATACTTTAATGTTTTGTGCTATAAAATTAGGTTTGGCATTGGGCAGATTATCATGAGTAAATAGAATAATGATTAAAAATTGATATATTTGGTTGCTTGTCTGCTTCAACATGATATTTATTTAAATGTGCCAAATGTGTTTACGGTGTTTATCAAGTTCAACATGATTATGATGTTTAGAGATAACCAAGACCAAAACTGAAATAGCTTATTGAAATGTAATCCTGGTCATTTTATAAACCTATTTTGTATAAAAACTATTTTCCCTTTCCTTTTCCACTTTCTCAATATTCACACCCCACCCCCACACCATTTTATCTCTCCTTTGTTTGAGAATGTTCTGAAAATGGAGAGTTTATTTTTGATTTTTGCAGAAGTAAAGTTTGAATGAAAAATATTAGTGTTTCAAAATATTTCCTATTATTAATTTACATGTTCTTTGTTGGCAAAAAGCCAAGCATTTATAGTAAGCGAGTAGTTTATTTAACCCTTTTGTTACTAAATTTCTATTGCCTTTTGTTTCAATTAATTTTGAAAATAATGAAGAATTTATTCATTATGCTGGTGTTTTGAACATGAAATTTTGATGGATGGTTTTAATTTAGATCTCTTCAAAACTGGAAGTTTGTATTATAAGACCTAGAGTAGTATTTTGGGTTGGTATCAAGAGTTGAACCTCAATATGTAGCTGACTGAATCAAGATTTGAACTCTTAATACTGAAAGACATTTAGCATGGTGCTCTATTGTTTTTGCCATTACCAAATATTTAAAACAATAAATATAAAAACATAGCATGCACTTTCATCTAAGGTGATTTATTTCAGTGGATGAATAGGTGACCGACATAAAAAGGGTGATATTGGTTGCTAATATAACAAAGATTCTCTCTGGGTATACCTATAGCTAAATGAATTTTCAAAAAAACAGATCACGCAATTAATAAAATAAATTCACATGCTGAAGAAATTCTAATAATCATTTGATAATGTTTCAGAATCATCAGTGATCAGAATTGATACCAATTCTTGATTATGCTTCTTCAGCATACTCACTGTACTTTGTAAATTTAGGAAACATTCCAAAACAAAGCACAAGAATAAGTGAACTGCTATCTTTGCCGAAATAAACAAGTTAACTATATTTCAATTGAAACCAAGAATAATTACTCTGTTGGGAAATGTTCAAGTTGTAAATTGCTATTCTAGTCAGGCAAACTTGTAGCATTACATGATCTTATGCTGTGATATATGTCTAAGTAATATTGTAGAAGAATTATAAGAAAATACATTAACAGGTTATATTAATGCTTTTTGAATTGATAAAGAAAATATGAAGTGATTATCCTTGTAAAGAGGAGTTATTTTATAATCTACAACATAAAACACATCCAACAATATTTGAATAGATTAAACACACCATAGCCACATTCAATATCAGCTGTTCTAAGAAAAGGTTGTTCAGCACCAGGGCAGCTGTAATCAAGCAGACCCAAAAGCAAAAGTAGTCTAACAGTGACACTCTGCCATATTTTTACAGGCATAGTGTATCCCTTTTTTTCTTTTTATTTGAAAGTGGGACTTACTGGAGATTTGTAGCAGAATGAATGATCACCCTGACAAGAGGTTGCATTTAGGGTTAATCAATATCATTTCTCTTATACAATATTTGTCACCAGAATATATCTTGTATTAGTGAAAGCTAAAAGATATTATAAAATGCTTGGTAGACTGTTGCAGTCTATGTCTAAGGTGGGTCACCATACATTTTTCACAAATACATTTGCAAAACTCTAGTTAGGAAAATATTAGTAGCAAAATCCTCCACAAAATTATAAACAGGAAGATTGTGGCAGCTTTCTTAATTTAAAAGAAACTCTGACCTGAATAGACAGACAAATTGGCAGAATTTGACAGCTGAAGCTTTATAATAGCCATTGAAACCTGCTAATTATGGAGATTTTGATGTCAGACAGTAGCAAGTAGAACCAATGGCTGATGTACATTAAAATCAGGAAGATGATGAACACACAAATCTAAGCAAATGCTTAAGAATGGGTGTGGAACTCTTGAATCATAGACATTTTGTAAAATGCTTGTACAGTATTAGTGTTGTCCCAAAAAATAGATCTGTTTAACAAGAAATTAGTTGCAGTCATGTTTTGAATGTAACAATATACTTGAAATATGAGTTGCTTCTCTGTGTGTGTGTGTGTGTTGCTGGCTTGCAAGTCTTTGGGGTTAATGAATAATGTGTATCATTTAGTGATGCTAGTGACATTCCCAAATACTTCAGCTAGAATCATTATTATGCTAGCCTAGCATTTAAAGGAATTTCTTTTGCCTTAGACACAGATTTCTGAGCGACTTAAATGTGGATGTTCTGTTAGAACAAACTATACTGCGGTAGATACCATGAGAGAAACTATCATATTGGCTTTTGGTGCAAAATGCACTCTTGTTTATATTATTAGCGAGGATATAAAGCCAATATGATAGTTTCTCTCATGATATCTACTACAGTATAGTTTGTTCTAACAGAACATCCACATTTAAGCGGGGATAAATATTACCTCTCAGTATTAATGCTGCCTCTGTCGCTAATATATATACATAGATTTCTGGTAGCATTATATCTTCTTCAGGAACAAAGAAGTGAGGTCTGGATGGCAAAGCAGTTCTATTTCAAAAGAAAAAGCAGTCTGCTGAAAGGTTGGTGGCAGAATCTGTTGTATTTCAAATGTTTGCCATCCAACAAAGTAATCTTCTACAAGGAAGCTTTCTGCATAAAATCCTCATCTATCCTAGATGCAGGCATGGCTGTATGGTTGAGAAATTCATTTTGGAATCACATGACTAGGGGTTCAGTCATTACTGTGTGAGTATTGTCAGCTAATGTTCACTGCTATGTAACAACATATGATGGTAACAACAATGTTTCTTTTTCTGTTTAGTGGTTGAGGGTTTGTTGGAAAGTCTGTGCTAACATCCACCAAGAAAATGTATTTGGTGTTTGTTTAGCTCTAGGTCAAGCTCTTGAAGGAACAAACCCATGATCAAAGGCATTCCAATTATGACCATCTCAATCTAATGTGCATCTAATTCTAAAGCTGTCTAAGTCCATCTATGATCCAGTGTGTATCCGTACGGAATGTGATAGCAGGGAGAATTGGTTGCTGTTTTAAGCAACTTGTGCCACCACACAAACTCCCTAGTTGGTTTGTGTATTTGTTGTAAAAGTAGAAAACAATTAGATTATATTAATGAATGCTAATGACCAGGGCTGATCACCCAACCCCATTGGCACCCTGTCCAACCTGCAAACCTGCATTTTGGCCAACAGTGTAGGAAAAAAATAACAAAACAAGTTGCTCTGTAATTTATTAATGAAAACCAAATGAAGTCAACAATCCAATCCATAAGTAATATTTGTAAATATTTCTCTGGTTTCTTCATGTAAGCTAAAATCAGCAAATAAGTATCACTGATTATCTGAGTTGATAATTAATATACGAATATCATGATAATACTTAGATAATACTTTTACTTAATTTCTGTTCAGAACCTTATCACAGTAATTACTCTCATGTATTATCATTATAATTGATTTGTTGAGATGTGAAGAGTCTTCTAACATTTGTGTTTTCATTGGAGATTTAACGATGGAAAACTGGAATGGAAAACTTCACCAAAGTAGGCTTCAGTTCTTTTGTTGGTTTTTTTTGTTGGTTTTTCTTCATTCTAAATTTAATTTGCTTTTTAAATAGTCTTTGAAGTAAGGCTATTGTCTGATTTGTGATGTATTAAATGAATATGTATCAGTGTTCCTTCATAGTTGAATCCTATTATTTCAGCAGATATATGCTAGTAGCCATATTAAAAAACAGTTAACCAGACAGATTTCAGGATTTTCTGATATTTTTTTTTCCTTCCATAGATTGAGTGTAGGAAATTGTTTAAGTGAAGAAGAAATGATTCCAAACTGTAACCATTTATGTGTGAAAGAGAGTATGTTGTGGCTGTTAAAATATTGTTTTGTCTTTTTAAATTTTATTTTGAAATTGCTATTCAGCCAAGTGTTTTGTATTATCTGATTGATGATAATCTTAATGGAAATAAAATTTAAAAATAAAAAAGTAATTATTTAATAGTATTTTAGCTTTTAATTAATTATCATTTTTTCTTTCTTTTTTTAAAATTTTGTTAACAACTTGTTTTATTAAATAAAGTAAATGTTAGGCTGAGAGAGCTGACATTTCTCACTTGCAGTTCATTTTTATATTCTTGCAGGGAAAAACAATCTGTTTTTATGAGACATAAATTGTAATTAGTAGAAATACTTAAAGAAAAATAAAAAGTCTCAGGAATGTGGCAGAAGTGAATCTAAAAACTCAGTCATTGACATCAAGGTTAATAATAATAATTAATTAATTGTAATTTAGGCAGAAGGCCTGTAATTTTGAGGGGAGGGAGTTAGTGAATACCATTGACTCCACTAATTTTCTCAAAGCCGAAAGAATGAAAAGCAAAGTTGATCTTGTTGGGATTTGAACTCAGAATATAGAGAGTCAGAACAGAAAACACATTTCTGCCAATCTGCCACATTAATAATAATGATGATGATGATTTATTTTTTCTCCATGTAGGATAATGATTTATTAGATTATTCGTTAAGGGTTCAGTATTAACATAATGATGTTTGGAGTTATGTCATCTAATTAAGTTTATGTGAAAAATAAGTTCCACTTTCACCTGAAGGTGAAACAAGGACATCCAATCATAAAAATACAGAAATCAATAGTTTGCAAATTGACAGAAGCATCAAATGTTTAGAGCAATGGACATGAAATCTTTCAGTGAATACAAAAGAAATTAGTAAAATAATAATGATTTTGTTTTGACTAAACCTGTGACCAATTTTTAGAGAATAATTTCAATATATTGAATCCTTTTCTTAATTTTCAATGGTAGACTTTGATCCATGGTTTAACAGCTCCACTTGGCACCTTTTTTGCAGACTCCATTCTGTTGCAAGTATTTGAAGCCAGTGTGAAGAGACCCCTCTCCCCCCCCCCCCAACAATTACCAGGGACCTGTAAACAATCTTGGCATCTGCCTTTTCTCCTCACTAAAAAAATAATTTTTTTTATCAGTTCTGGTCAAATGAAAAACAGTTTATTTCATCAGGATTTAAACTCAGAATTAATATTTTAAATTAAGCTTGCCTATCTTGCACGCACGCACGCATGCATGTATGCACACACACACACACACACACACACACATATATAAATAAAAATATTCTATGACTGTGATACAACATCCGTTGAAAATAAGTAGATTATTTATGATTTATTCTCCTTGTTGTAATCACTTCCAAAGTTCCATGTTGTCGTCTTTTCTGAAATTAAGTACAGCTTTCTTTTGTACAATATGATCTTAGGAATAGAAACTCTTTGCTATCTTTACTCAGACAAACCTACAAACAACTCTGTTCTATCTCACAAACAGATAGACTTGAAATATGAAACTTCTCTTCTAGCTTCCAACTTAACATTTACTCCACTCTTTCAACTTTTTCTATTTACCAACACAGACCATCACTAATTCTCCCCAAATCTACTCTTTTTCTCTTTTGTTGTATCTATCATGTTTCAGTCTAATCTGCAATCACATTAAACTCACTGTTTTGTGTGTAGAATGTCATTCTCTTCTATTCAATTGGTTGTTTGACACGTTTTTGAACATCTTGAGAATGGGTTTTTTTGTTTTGTTTTTTTCATTTTGTGATTGCAAAAGTGAGAATGGTTTTAGTTTAATGTTTGACTCTAATTCAACAGACATTTTCAGATAAGTAATTGGTTTTTATGTAATATATCACATTTTGTAATTATATATATACATTTATAATGGTAAAACACCACATAGCTGTGGACGTAGTGTAAGAACACTAAAAAAATACTGCAATATTTTCTAAGTGAGAAAACTCACAAATAGATAAATAGTGTAAAAACACACAATAAGATATCACCAGCGACAGACAAACCACTGCTATTTCCACCTCTTGGACTTACAGATCACGTGATTTTGGTCTGAAGTTAGACCATCTTCAGTGCAAGATACTGATGGCTGGTGATATCTTATTGTGTATTTACATTAGTTATCTATTTGTGTGTGTTTCTTACTTGGAAAATATTGCAGTATTTTTTCATGTTCCTACGCTACGTCCACAGTTATGGGATGTTTTAACATTAGATATTAATACTGCCTCTGTCACTATCTCTCTCTCTCTATATATATATATATATCTATCTCTATCTATATATGACATTTAAGTAATTGATATTTTTGTTTTTAATTTTCTGTCCTAACCCTAACCTTGAATCCTCATCCATCCCCCACCTCTCACTCTCTACCCCATGACTCCCATATCTTCATCACTCATAACTCTCTACCTCTCATCTCACCCTCACCTGTACAGATTGCACCATCCTCTTCACTCTGACCACCACCCCTTGCTCTTCTCTTGGCACTCGCATTCAAGTTGCACTGGATCACCCTCCATCCCTTTCCACCCAATGCACTGTAGCTTTAACTTTACTACCAGCCATGACTCTCACTCCTGTGACCACCCAACACTTACTGTTGCATTTATCTCATCACCCACTCTTTCTTTTGTCCCCCCCCCTCTTATTGCCAATCACTCCCCTTCCCTCCCCCTCGACCATTCTGGTCTTTCAGATCTTTTAACTCTCCCTCCCTCTACTCTGACTATTCTCTACACTCACACACTCTTATCCCCTTCCCCTCTCTTCTACCCTTTTCTGGCCTTTCTGCTTTTATTCTTCTCTCTCCTCCTCCTCCTTACTTATTGACTACCTTTGTGTTGGTGCCACAAGAAAATACACCCAGTTGTAAAATCTCCCTTACCATCTTCACAATTCTCCATTTAGCAATCATCATCCATTTTCATTCTCACTTGAGTTGTCTTCCTACTTGAAATATTTTACTGACATTTAACTTCTTACTTAAACTCTGATTTCTTCATGGCGAGCTGACAGAGTCGTTACCGCACCGGGAGAAATGCTTAGTGGCAATTCTCCCGACTTTATGTTCTGAGTTCAAATGCCACCGGGGTCGACTTTGCCTTTCATCCTTTCGGGGTCGATAAAATAAATACCAGTTGAGTACTGGGGTCGATTGAATTGACTATCCCAATCCCCAAAAATTTCAGGCCTTTGTGCCCAGTATAGAATGGTAAAACCGACATTAAATGACAATGATGATGATTGTTACTTACCTGGTACTTCTAATTTTGCATATCTTCTGCCTTTAGTGTGTGTATTGCTTTATCATACAGTCAAATAATTACTACTAAATATGATAGGACAATTCTTTTGTGAGGGGAAAAAAAACCTGCTTTTTTACTAACAAAAGCTGGAGTCACTTTCTATTGTGACTTAACCAGACTTCTATCTAACCCCCGCCCCTACTAGTCCCTTCAGTCCTTTTACTGACTAAATTTATCCATTTCAAGTGAACTTTTGTGACTAGTGTCTTTCAATGTTTGAGTCCTGTAATCTATAATTTGTCTGTTTTAATATTGTGAACATTAGTAGAAATCAAGTTAACTCAGGTTTAAATATAACAGAACTGCTAACAGCCATCTGTTACTTGTACTCCTAGAAAATGAAGTGTTTTATTATTATGAAAAGACAAAATCTTTATTCACTTCTTACATATTTAACCAAAAAAAAAAAAAATGGTTTAAAACTGTTTCAAAAAGTTCCTACTCTGGTAATTTACTTAAAATGTTGTACCATTTCATGAAAACAATTCTATATTTTGAACTATTACATCTTGTACAATGTGAAACAATTGAAAATGTAGTTTACTGATCAAACTGATAGTTTTTCTCTCAATAAAGAAGGAAGCTTGCTAGCTTAGAGTTAATCAGAGAGATGCGTATATAACAAAAATGTTAATAAGTTTATCAGTAATTATCCTCGTTTGGCAATAGTACTTTTCACACTTTCATCAATAATATTTTAGTCAATAGACAGCAGCAGCAGCAGCAGCCGACTGTAAGTTTGATGTGAACCTCATGCAGCTGTATGTCTACCTCTCAATCTATTTTGTGCAGTAAAGAAAAATTTGAAAACAGTTGAAGCAGCAGCAGGAGCTGTTGCTGCTGCTGCTGCTGTTCTAATAATACAATTGTTGCTGCTGCTGCATCATGTGTATGCGTGCTTGTGTTTGTGTGTGTGAAAAGGGAGAGAAAGAAATGGAGTGAGTTCTCTGTTGAAGCACTGCTGCTGCTGCTGCTACTGCTGCAGTTGCCGTGTCTGTTGTGTCACTTTCTCTATTGAGCATTATTAGCTTTGTGTTCCTTACAATCGGAACTAGTATGGTGTATTTTAATTTTCCCCCTTCTTTTGGACTGGACTGCAATTTTATATAGACACACATTACTATGTGGATGGAACTAGCCAAAAACCCAGTGCTGCAAATGTTGATACCCACAAGTGCTCTTAAGCAATGGCTATGGATGTATACCGTTACTTCACCGTGTATCCTAGGACAGGATAAAACAGGAACTCAATCAAGTACAAATTTGAATCTCATCATAATTAATGAAACTGACTAATTAACATTTGGGATAAATGTTATTAAACATGATTTGTTTTCTTTTTACAAAACAATTTGAAGCCATGACTGGATAAACAAGACTATTTTATATAGTTGAGGAGTTTTCTTTTAGCTTCTTGCTTATCATGGTGTGCCTTATTTTCAATTAATGTGATATTTCTAAAGATCTGTAGATTTAACTTTTTTCTTACTGGAAAAATCTAAAAGAATTGGTTTACAAGCCATGCTTCTTCAGAGCAGCGTGTATTTCTGGTTGTGTTCTTCTACATGAAATACTATGTTTTAAGAAGTGTTGCTGCTAAGATATTGCTGTAAAATTACTTGATAGCTTCTGCTTTTTATATCTATTATTTCTTAATGATATTGTACAGTGAAATTAGTGCAGCTATTTCGGTGTTCTATTTGAAACATCTTCACTTTCTATTTCAAACTAAACCAATGTTATATTATCCAAAACAAATATTCCTATCAAATATACACAAAACAATTGTTTGATAGGGTTTTTCTTTTTTCTATGAGCATTTTAGGTTATGTTTTCTTATTTAAAGTTTACCTTCACCGAGATATTTGTTTTAGCTATTAAGAACATCTAAGTCCTATAACCTTTTATTTTTAGTGATAAGTAATAAATGATTATTTTATACATATTCCTAACGAACATGTAAGAGTGTTAAGAAATATATATTCGTTGCTTGTTTGTAAAACTTACTGTGTTCTCTAATGGAAACAAACTTTGGTAATATCTTTTAGTATTTCTCATTAAATATTTATCCATGATTGAAATATAAAGAAAAAAGAAAAAAACACCCACTAAAGTTGTTTGGATAAGTAGTTTTATTTATTGCTTATGATTTCTGAATGAATCAGATATTCCTCTCTATATCACACAACTTCTTCATTGATATGGGCTGGTTTCACTTGGATTTCTAGAATATATACAATTAAAATAAAATGTTGTTGTATTCTACACTGGATTATAAATCTTCTCTGAACATATAAAATACATGCATGTTGCATGTTGCTGTTTAACTTGTAATGTTTCACCAGAGGATGTAAATGTCCACTTCCAACTCACCCAAGAGAAACACCATGAGGGTCACATATCGACGGGTAAGTAATAGAATCGGACAAAACCATATTTCATTATATCGCATCACTTTAGCAAACATTCCAAAGTGATCTGAGTGTCTTTGTATTTCATTTTGGCCAGTTTGCATCCATCACTTGAAGTCAATGAAGGTTATTAAGGGACAATTCTTGAAAGATACTCAAATTACCATTTGATAAAAAAAAAAAAATTTTTGTTTATCTTCATTAAGTATAAATGTTATTTTGGGGGAATCTAGCCATAAAATTAAACAAATTTAAAAAGTGTTTTATTTCTTTTGATGGTCGTCTCATTTTTATTGTGGCTAAAATATATTTTGGAATCTTTAATGAAAAATATCTTCTGTAATTATTATCATTAACTTGACTATATTATAATAATTTCTAATCATATGATCATTGTTGGCATCTTTTTGGGGGGAGGGGGAGGGGGTAAAATAGAACTTTTTTTTCCCTGTGCTTAGATGAAAATCAATAAGAATATAATTCTAATCATGTTTCTAACTATCTTTTGTTGCACCACTGTTTAGCAGTGTTTTCATCATGTGCTCATCTATTCAGGACTAGGTTACACCTCATTTCTGTTAGTAATTATTTCTTATTTAATTATTAATACAAACTAATTAAATGTATATTTAATCAAAAAAAGTTAGAATGGTGATTTTGGCCTACCACTGGAAATACTATTTGCTGTAGAAGGTTGCAAAAATCACTGTAGACGATCATGTATATTGTTGATTTTTAGGAATTATGTCATATCCTACAGAATTTTACTTGTAGCATTTAGAAAGATTGATTCTTTTCTTTTAAAGGACTTCATATAAAAATGTTACATAAGAGACAAAAGAAGAGAATGAATGCCTATGTTGAAAGACAATGTTGATGTTTTAAAATAGATATTTTTCTATCAATTCAGAAATCTAGCAACATCGTCATGTTTTTAATGTTTTCTTTGTGTCTTTTTGTATTTTTGTGCTGAACTTTATAATTATGCACAAATCTTGGGTCAGTCACTTCTACTCCCCCTCCTCTATTCTACCATTCTACTACCAACCTTCTTTCTCTGCTATAATCTAGCATTTTGGTAACTGACCTCTATTTATTGATTTCCTTCCAACTTACATTGGCATTTATTTTGGAAGACATAAATTTATAAATCTCTTTTTTCATTCATTCCTTCAATCATGGTAGTCATGTTTGCCTCTTTCTTCACTCACTACAAACTTTTATGGCCAACTATCCTCCTGTCATTTTGTAGTGTTGTTGTTGTTGTTTATTTTTGTTGAAATTTAAATGGTACTTTCATGTAGTTTTACAGTCAATAAAATATTGATTTCTTCCATAGTCACAAGGCTTCATATCTAAAGAAGAGACATAAAATTGTGTCATGTTCCAACCTTTTTCAAAAACATTAAGAAAAGCCCAGAAAAACAATTTGAGTATCACATAAAATACCGACATTATTGAAGTGAAAAAAATATTTAATAAAGTGCTTCCTTATTCTAAATAGTGAAAGGGTAATGAATTGTTAAAAACTTTATCAGGAATCTATTTTTTACAAGGTAAAATAGCAACAGCCAGTTGCCTCACTTGGCCCAAACCATTTGCCAGATTGCCAGCTACTAAAAGATTCTGGTTATACAAAGCTATCATTTACTAATTGAGCCATCCTATCTACTTCCATTGTGGCAACTAACAAAAAACCTTTAAATCTAAACACACCAAGCCAATAAAAGAACTTGCTAGAATTTATATACAATTCTCTCCTAACATTATTATCTTTAAAAAGGAAGGACACGTTGGATAATATCTCCCTCAATATACTAAAATGCCTGAAAAAAGATAGGATAGTCACAATTATAAGTCTGCTCAATCAGAGCTGATTTGGGACTAAACAGCAATAAGAAATTATAAAGCAACTTACTCTATCTACCATGTTACATTCCACACATTCAACTTTTACTTTATGGTGGGTAGACTAAGGTCCCAAACCCAATGAAAGCATAACCTCTCTGAAATATTAGACCTCTGGGTTACTGCTGTGTATTGGCTGAACTACTTCTGTGCCATTGGCCAACTTGAGTAACGCTGTGTAGGACTGTTTACTAGCATCATCTTTTCAAAAGACTTTTATTACGTTCTTTGTTTTGCAATGTTTTGAAACAGTCAACAAAAAGAAAAAAAACTAGATGTGCAAATATCAATGTAGTTGATAGAAAAAGATTAAACATTTAAATGAAGATTAAACATTCTCAGTCATGTTCTATATATATATTTCTCACTATAAAAGGAAACATGAGATAATAAATCTGTTTCAATTTCTAATTAGGATGTAATCAATTATTCTTTTATCATTTTGCCTGAGCTGGTGCATCTATGTGTCTACTTACACTAAAAGTCAGTCGTAACTGAGACTGGTATAGAGAATAATATTTAGTTTATGTATAAATATACTGAGTGCAAACATTTGTTTTATCCAAACTATTAAACCATATCAATGTAGAGGGTTGCTCTTTTACTAATTTTCTATTCATCTGATCAATCTCCAGAACTAAATTAAACACACTAATTGGTTTCAAACCACACATCACAAACTTTATTAGTCATTCTGAAACTAACAGCATTGACCTTGAATTGAACACAGAAAGCAGTATTTGATTAGAATTGCAGAAACTTTAGAATTAATCAAACTCTAAAATATATAATTTAAGAAAAAAATATTAATTCATTTTGAATTCAAGTTGTTTAAAAGTGATTAAAATAACAATTCAATGGAGTTAATAAATAATTTATCATAGATTATCTCAAAGTTTTCAAGAATAAAGTATTTCTTAACTTTGAAAATGAATTCTTTTGGAAAGAAAGTTTCTTGATTTGCTTTTTTTTTATATTTGATATAATTTTGAATCAGTTCTTTTGTTCAGTTCTGTATTTTAGCACTATTTTCTCTTCTCTTCTTTGCACAGTCATGCTTACCATTAAGGTCATATTGGATTTCTATGGGAATTCAGTTTTCATTTACAGTTTAATATTTTTAATTTTTAATTTAGTCAAGGTCAAGGTTGCCTTTACCAAATGTTTTGAATTTGTTGACCTCTACACTCAGCTATTTAGCTTAATCTTATTTCTGTTTTTACTCCTCACCAAACTACAACTTATAGTATTTTATGAGATACCATCAAAGTCCAGCCATTAGTGACCTGTTACAAAAGTAAATTACAAAAGTAAATTACACATCTCTTTTACTTTTCATGTCTTCCTCTGTTTTTTATAATGGACTGTTCTGTTTTAATAGTTTTGATGACCAAGTTTTTGATGCAATACAACTGATTGAGTGATAAGATTTATCTTGATTGCAAAGGTTTAATGATTTTATAGGTAAGAGCAATCATTATACTAAAGGGAAAAAGTTGGTAATGGTAGTGCTGAAAATGAAAACAAAATGTTTAACTTGGGAGGCTATCTTCAGTGCAAGATTTTGGAAGGCATATTCTGATTGAAATGTTATAAATTAGTTGGATATATTCAGGAACTGTTGAGACTTTCCAGTAATAAGAACATAGTTTAGAATTCACTGTTTCACCTCTTTTAAAGTCATCTAAATCTATCCTGCTTTTGACTTTAGATGTCATTTTAGCAGCTGTTAAACTGCATGTAATTTTAGGAATTTATAACAATTGTATTTCTCCTTATCATCATTTTTCATCTGCTTTCATCCAGGTATTAGTTGGACATCATCTGAATCTGTTCTCATTGGGAGCCACTGTTCTCATAGACTGGTTTTGATTCTATGGCTGGATACCCTTCCATTTATGAAGCACTTTACAGTGAGTACTGGTGCAATTTATCAGGGTACCATTACTAGAGAGGTTGTCAAGTGCTTGGTGAGACGACGGGACCAAATGGACACGGCAACCCTTATTTTGCCTCTGTTCACTCACCTGTCACTGTAGAGGGTGAACTGGGTGGGAGACAGGGTACATTTTGTTGTTGTGCCATCACTGGAGGAAGTGTTTTGTACACAGATAGTGTAGAGAGCATTCAGTACCCTTAAGGCATATAATTTCATCCAGACAATGTAACAAAGGATGTGAATAGGGATTGAGGAGCAATGAGAGGAGAAAGGCCAAAATAGGCAGGTAAAAGGAGTAAGAAGAGTGAAGGGCAAATAATAGAGGTTGACAAAGGCAAGAGTAGGTGATGGGTGATACTAGAAGTGGCCCAGGAGAGAGAGAGAGAGAGTGATGGGTACAGATAGTTTGATGTTGTCTCTTATACATAGGCCCAGTGATGTGAAATCCAGGGATGAGGAGGGCCTGATGCAGTTTCTTAATGAAGGGTGAGATGGGGTAGAGTGACAAGGATGATGGTTGAATGAGAGTGGGGGTAGAGATGGAGGGATATGAGTGATAGAAAGAGGTGAGCAACAGGTAGATTGATGGTGGGGTCAAGAATGCTGGGTGTGTTTGCAGCAAATGTTAGCTTGGCAGGACACAAATGAATGTATATATATATATGGTAAAGAGCCCCCTTTAGTCATGAATGAGCATGGGATTGCACCTAGAAAGTTTCCCTCCTAGGCACAAGTCTGGGCAAGGTTGTTTGTGGAAGACCAGCAGTCACCCATGCATACCAGTCCCCCCTCCCCTCTCCATGCCACTGATGTTGTCCTAGGGAAAAGCAAAGACTGATACAGCTTGGCACCAGTGACATCGCAACTCATTTCTACAGCTGAGTGAACTGG
>JAOPUL010003032.1:34935680-34945936 GCA_027564515.1 Octopus rubescens | reverse complement strand
TCCTTGTCTATCCCCCCCCCCCCCGCGCTAGTCCTTGATAACTCATTGGAACATTGTTATCTTCTACCACACTAAATCAGTGAAGCCCACCATCTAAGCTCATGAAACTATCATCAATTATAGGATATCGCTGTTACTTAACTATGATAGGGCCCAGACTGTGTGGTTAAGAAGTTTGCTTTGCATACACCTGGTTTTGGGTTCAATTCCACTGTGTGCCACCTTGGCCAAGTATTTTCTACTCTAGCCTCAGGTTTAACTCCTGGTTTGAAAACGAAATTTGATCACTGGAAACTATACAGGAGCCTGTCGTGTGTGTGTGTGTGTGTGTGTGTGTGTGTGTGTGTGTGTGTGTGTGTTTACGCACACACACACACACATAAGAATGCTGGTACCAAGCTTGATTTGGTACATAGCAAGTGTCATTCACTTGAGATGCAACAGTTGCTTAACAATTAGACATGTAATTGCTTTGGTTTGACCATTGGAATCCAGTAAACCAATGTTCTAATCAACTGCTCCAAGAATAACCTTTCCAGATTTCAACATCACCATTTTAAGCGCTCCCTCTGGAATAGGGAAATCAATTCCCCTACCATTGAAGACTCCTTTCTATATAAGTCTGAGAAGGATTTGGAAAATGAAATTTGTGTTAGCCATGATGCTTTTGGAAGACTATTCTTCCACATCTTCAGAAAGAAAGACATCAAACAACAAAGTCATGGCATTGTCAAGCTGTCATCATCTCAAACTTACATGGACTTTGTACTGTTTGGTGATCAAGAAACTTGAGTGCTTTCACCAGCAGAAATGTTGATTATTCATGAAATCAGAGAAGAGAATACAGGAAATGTTGAGTCCGTGAGAAAACTGAAACCATCAGCATCAAACAGTAACCCAGATAAATAGACTACACATGTTGTGTGAGTATCATCAGATTTCCTTATCAGATTTTCTACAGCAAACTCTACACTGGTAAAATAGTCCATGGCTACCCTATATGACATTATAAAGGTTTAACTCAGACTATGCAGACATTGAACATCAACTCACAAACCAGAGAAGAGCAAGCAGTAGATTGCAAACTGTGACATCAAACTGTCTTGACTGGTGCAGAACTGTTTGAACAAAAATATCATCCAAATGAAGAGAACAACATTATAAAGATAAGAAATCTGCCAAGCCTAATCTGCCATGTCCATTTGTACCAATCCACATGTCATTTGTACAGCAAAGTTTTTATTTCCGATTCCTCTGGTGTTTGTCACTGATTATTTTAAAGTAGCAGGACAATCCTTTTTTGCTTTATTTTCCATTGAACTCCAACAACAATGACATCTATTTGTAGCTTTCCTCTTTTACATTAGATACTTCAATACTGGAACTTTAGGTAATTATTTAGTTTTTAATTTTAAAAAAATAATTACTGCTGGTTATTTTATGATATAGTTTTAAATATTTACATCTATTGTTTTTCTTTGTTGTTTTTATCATTTCTGTTTTGTTGTTTATTTTGATGTACATCTGGTGAAGACATTGGTTGGTGGTGGTGGTGGGGTGGGGTCAGGGATTAGCAGTAAGTGTGTAAACAATTATTTGTGCATGTGAAATATGAATAATTGAGAATGCAAAAAATTAATTTTAATTACATTATAATTAAAGACTGTGTTAAAAACAATATTTCTCTTTACAGTAATTAATAATTCAGTTTTTTTCTGTTTTCCTCTCTGAATACTTGGGTGTATTTTTGTGTTTTGATGGTATTATTCGATTCACTTTAGGGAAATAACTACTTTTAATAACTTGAGGCATTTTTTTTTTGAATATGTTCAGAAAAAAAAACTTGTATTTTCCAAACTTGTGATTATCATAGAAGTGTATTTTCTTCTTCTTTCATGTCTAAGTCATATAACCAGAGCTATATGAAGAACATTTGCTTTATTTGTGACATCATAATGCGCCACATTTCTATATTTCATTATTCATTAATCTTAACCAAAATTATCATTATATCAACTTCCTTAACAACAGAATTCCTTTAGCCATCACTACTTTCTAATATATCCAACATACTTCATACTCCATGCAAATTATTTAAAACTAGAGAAAGCAGAGATGGACACATAGACTAGGGCAGCCTGACATAAGACCAGGGACAGATGGACATATAGACCAATTGAATTAGTTATCAGTTTAACAAACTACACTATAAAATCTCAACAAATATTTTCTATATCTGTAATGACAATTCATTCCTCATTTGCTAAACTTACCAAAGTAATATCAGCCAATGATTCTGTCTTAAAACCTCCATTAAATAATTTAACATTCCTTAATCTACTTTGTACCAATCCTGTTTTGATAGTTGCTGTTGTTATTCACTTCTTACACAAAACACCTTTCGAGAAGAGACGGATTGTCAAAAGCCTTCCACTTAGGATTACCTCATCTTCTTTTCTTTGTGTGTGTTTTTTTTTATTCAGACATAGTGTATCCAGGACTACATCATTTAATGTATCTTTTAAGACAGTAGAGCTATCTGGCTGCTATCTCTAATAAGTTAGTGACAACATAGAGGCTCTCTTGTTAGCATGTGTTTAGAAAGATTTTCTAGAATGAGATTTTCTGCAACAGTATCTTATTTATAAACATCCGTGTCTTCCATACCTACACAAGCTATACTTATAGACACACTCTTAATTTCATATTGGAAGTCAGAAAACTAATTGCAAGAGATAAATGAAACAGTAACTCTTGTCTCAGAAGTCTCTCTTTCTCTCTCTCTCTCTCTCTCTCTCACTCTCTCTCATTTACTATTTTGTTAAATGAATAACCTATTGATAATAATCCTATTGTTGATAATCCTATCAACATTTCACAATTTTTACATTCATCGACACTGAAACCTATCAGTAAGTAGTTCCTCCTGTTTCTGTGAGGGGTAAAGCATCCTTTAACTGCTGCTCCTTAGATTTCACCCATTTAACCTAATTAGAGTTTTCAGACTTTATCTTTGTTGGGATTTTGCAAAGGGAAGAAAAGGATTATTAACAACTTCCTGTTTGATGTGTAGAAAGATTGATCTTGATTAAATATTTTTGTAAGAAGTTCAGTTTCTGTGTGAACTTCTACCTCCGCACCTGCTTCATTGAGGAAACTGGAAACTCTTCACTTAGGAACTAAAATCACTAAATGCCTTTCAAAGAATTCTCTTTAAAATCATAATTTCCTGCCAGAATTAGACATTTCTGTATCTTTGATGTTAAGGAAGCAAAAGTATAGATAAATTCTTATTTATCTTCAAAGCATATTAAAGTTATTTTATAGATTTTAACATAAAATTTAAAAAACAAAATTACATTTTCATTCACTTTACACTGACTAGAAATTTCAGTTATTTCCGGCTGCTGTTTCGCTCAATATTTCCATAAAAAAAAAAGAAAGAAATCAACAACCAAACAAATCTTCTCAATTATTCAAAATCCAAACAGCTTCCTGTTGAATTCCATGTAACAACTGCAACATAAGTTTCATATTATTTCCAATTTAGATTTTTTCAATAGTAGCTTAATAAACTACTTGATATCAATTTGTTTGTTAAAGTGGCTACTTGGAGATTACTTCAGATTAGAGTTGACACAAACCTCATCTTTTACAACTCAAATTATTTAAATTTCTTTTTTTAACATTCATTTGAAAAGGTAAGACAATGATTTTGTTTCTTAATGTTAAATAGTTCCGGTGAATTTATTTAATTCATTATTTTACCATTTTAATGTATTTTAAACAAATAATGGAATTTTTTTGTAAAATAAATTTTATGAGGTATGTTAATGGTTTGGTGATATTAAATGGCCAGAGAGATGTTATTCTATGGTTGTAACAAGTCGAAAGCAGCAGCAGAAGAGTGGTTATTGTTAGCCTGTCTGATCAAATACTTTGCAGCATTTCTTTCCAACTTGTTACGCTCGGAGTTCAAATTCCGTTAAGGTCAACGTTGCCTTTCATCTTTTCAAGTTTGATAAAATAAATACCAGTCAAGCATTAAATCAACTCGACCCCCCCACCCCCAGAATTTCAAGCCTATAGCAGAAAGGATTATTATTATATAAACACTTAGTTAATTAGTTTATAAATAGTATTTCATATCTCAACCAGATATGAAATATCATTAAATCTACTTTAATTGATTTCAGTGCATCAGGGAAAGAAGTAGCATCATTCTCAGAAATAGTAAATTTCACTATTTAGATTTTGCCTATGAAAATCTAATCCGTTTCTTTCAAGAATTAAAATAAGACATAAATTCCTAAGATTGGTACTTTGTACTGAATGGCAGCTATATTTCTACATTGAAAAGCAGGTATCTTGTAATTAAATATCTACAATAAAACCTCAAAGAAAGCTATAAGGCATTAATAGTTTGATGCTGAAAACCCATTCTACCAGAAAAGCATGCTTCCATTTTTTTCTCTCCAATTCTTGCACCAGTCTATGTATTTTATTCCTCAATGAACAGAATAGATTAACTTTATATTGGTAACTTCAAATTTAAATTTCTAAATATAAACTTTTCTTCTGCTATAATTATTGTAAACTTTTTTACTGTTTTTGTTATATTTTTACCAACCATTTTACTGATTTTCAACAATATATAATGTTAAAGAATACAAAAAGCACATTAATATACTAGTTAACTAGTCTTTTCAAGTATGCAGTATACATTAGTCATATAGTAACCGAAAGTGGTATACTAATCTTATCTTCATAAAATCAAAAAAAAACAGTGCAGAACCCCATGACTTTGAGAAACAATTTTCCACATTCAAATATTTTTGAAGCATGGAATAAACTAGCTGCATTGTTTGTCAGGACTCTGTATCCTTCAAAAATGTCCATTCTTCCAGAAATTCACCAACACTATTCCTGGTATGCATCTTCTCCTGTTTACAGCTTTTTTACTGTTCATTTATTTTGTTTTCACTCTTCTGTTTTATCCTGTTTCTATATTTTGAGATTTCATTGCTCTCTTTCTTTACTTGATTTATTGCTGCTGCTTTTCTCTCCACTTTTCACCTGAACTCTATACAATAAGTTGCTGCTTCTTCTTCTTATTATTGTTATTAAGGCAGTGTGCTGGCAAATCATTAGCACACCAGGCAAAATGCTTCTGAGTTCAATTTCAACCAAGATTGACTTTGCCTTTCATCCTTTCAGGGTTGATAAAATAAGTACCAGTTGAACAACGAGGTTGCTGAAATTGATTTACCCCTCTACCCTGAAATGTTGGCCTTGTGCCAAAATTTGAAACCATTATTAGTAGTAGTATTTAGGCGGCAAACTGGCAGACTCACTAGCATGTCAAACAAAATGCTTAGTAGCATTTCTTCCGATTCTTTACATTCTGAGTTCAAATCTCACCAAAGTCAATTTTGCCTTTCACCCTTTCAGGGTCAATAAGAACTAGGTTGATGTAATCAACTTTCCCCCTCCCCCAAAAGTTCAGGTCTTGTGTCTATAATAGAAAGGATTATTATAATACCATATACAGCCACGTACTAACTCCTACCCTAAATAAATATAGCAAAAACCACACCCCTCAGGCACAAGAAATGAATCCACCCTGGCCTATTCACCCCACATTACATTCAACAAGGATTAAACTATGAATTTCATATTTATTGTCTAATTCAAATAATGCTGTTTCAACAACTACATGGATATTATCCAAAAGATATTGTATTTCATATGTTGATAGCCTTGCTATCTTAACACATTATCAATCATCTCTAATATAAACATTTTAAATGAATAAGCCACTATTAAAAATATCAGTGAATAGATAACCGCTACAAATTAGGAAATAATAATGTCTGTACACAAATAACGTAATGAGTTTGTCATTAATAGTGTCTGTCATAGTTGCCCCATGTTGCAGCCAAATGTTTTATTGTTATATAAAATCATCTTTAATCATTTAGATATAACCCTTAGAATTATCAGAAACAACTGACAATCATACTTTATCATAACCAAAATTTCCTATCAATACCATGATCAAAATTGATAACTGATTTCTAACAAAAAAAATATTAGAAATCAATGTCTTCGAAACAAAACATTTGTTTTTAACCTTCAAAATGATTTTTTCTAAATTTCTATCTCTTCCCCGATTTTGTCTAAATCTTGTAACGCTAATAATTGTCATTTTTGTTTCTAGTCGGACAACAAGGTTCGAGCTGAAGGGCTTCATCAAGTACAACACAAGAATGCTTCATCGTCTAAGTTACAGCAGTGTGTTGACCATCCATTAGCAGAAACTACAGACGTAAGTATCATTCTCATATTTTAAA
Organism: Octopus rubescens; assembly: GCA_027564515.1. Classification (NCBI taxonomy): domain Eukaryota; kingdom Metazoa; phylum Mollusca; class Cephalopoda; order Octopoda; family Octopodidae; genus Octopus; species Octopus rubescens. The sequence continues at coordinate 34,939,583 of JAOPUL010003032.1, read as the reverse complement.
CTATTTATCTTTATTCAACTATTCAAAGTAGATCCTAAAATATATTATTTTAGTTTAGTTTTGAAATATTAATGGATCTTTCATATGAACCAGTTATTTATTATGTTTGACTTGTCTATTGATATTTTGAATTGGTATTGATTGCTACATTTATCCATGTATAATGCACACTAATAGCAACTCTGAGGCCTCTTAGTTCTAAGTTTTCACTCCAAGCACTATGTCATCACAGCACCAAGGAGTTCCCATTGACAGCCAGTCTTAAATTTCTGTTATAGCTTGCAGAACTATAATGAATAAGAGAGGATTGAGAACTGATCCCTTGATGAACCCCTAGCAGTGCACTAAACCCTCATTGAACTCATTGCCAGCTCTCACTTTACCCACGTACATGGCTTGCATCAGTTTCACAGATCATTCTTCTTCTACATCTAGTTTTCTTTACTATCAATGGACTATAGGTCATGGCTCTCCACCCTCACCCCATATATATATATCGCCAGTACATATATCTGAAGAAGAAGCACACTCTAAAACATTAGAGTAGTAATGTATTTTTCAGTAAACTGTTAAGGCCGGTCAGAGAGTGACCATTGATTTTGCACCTATAAAGTACTTGGCCATATAGTCGACTTGTCAGACTCAACTGGCTGGAGACACTTAAGCTCTCTTTGACTGGAGGTAGAAATATCTGGTGGTCAGTCACATTCGTAAACAAAGATGCTGGGGGGGGGGGTTACTGAGTTATCTCCCTTATATCGGTTCCCATTCTAAATCCAAAACTAATTGTGGTGAGCTGGCTGAATCATCTTATACTCCAGAAGCATCTTTGTCCTCAGCAAGACTAAAGAGTCTTTTCAATCCTGCAGTGTCTCAGTTCAATAATTAATGTTGCATTTTTCTAGAATAGTGATAATATCAAATACACCCGTTGATAACTTATAATTGTTTTATTCAAAGAGCATGAAAAACATCTTTGTTTACGAATGTAGCTGTCAAGCCAATGTGGCGGAGTAGGTTCATTAAACCAGTATGATCTCAACTTCAAATTCCTGACCTCTACATTGGACCATGGTTGGTGGAGAGAAGATGCTGAGACCTTCATCCGGCAGTAGACTAAACATAGGCAATCCAATCCAATTCACACACACACACACACACACACACACACACACACACACACACACACACACACACATAAATTCTTAAGACTGTTTTAGAATGTCAAACATTTACAAGTTGATTTTAATGAACTTTCTTAAAACTGCATTTATAATGTGCATTATTGTTGCTGAGTCACTGGTTCAATACTAAACCCATTCTTCTTGATGAATCCTACACATCACCCAACTAAAGCATGAAAACACTCAGTAATGAAAGTATTCAGTATATTTACTTGTATCCAAGGATAGCTTAAGATGTCCATACATAATTCCTGGCTCAAATATATAAATTGTTCTCCACTTTCTTATATGTAGAGACAATTCAATGTGTTTTGTTTCCAGCATTTTCTTGAATGTTTGTTTTCCACCAGTCCTTCACTCGTTTTTCCAATTTACAAAACTCTCATACAACACCACAATTTCCATGCTTTTATAAAACATACTCAATAACATGCAATTTAAAACCAGCCACATGACTTGAACTTTTAGTGCTTGTGGTTTAGTTTTTAGTTGCTTTTTTCATCAGAAATACAGTTAATCCTTCAACACTTCTGCCAACACATTTGTGAAAAGTTCAGTGAGATCCTGAGTGATATAAGTATATTATACACTGTAAAGTTTTATTGGCATTAGGAAGGGCATCCAGCCATAGAAACGAATCCAAATTAGACTGGAATTTGGTGCAGCTCTCCAGCTTACCAGCTCCAGTCAAACTGTCCAACCCATGTCAGCATGGAAAAACGGATGTTAAAGGATGATAATGATGATGTCACAGACACCTTTGTTTTGTAGCAAAACCATATATCTTCTTTAAGACGTCTATATGAGTATCAGTGCTATAAATGCCAATATCCATATAGAATGTATAGTGACAAGATTAACCTACCCTACATACCGATTGTCATTTGCTGGGGTGGGGGTATGTGTGCATGGTGCAAATTTCAAGCACAGAGCAATGCTCAGTAGATAAGCTGCTGCTTTTCATGCTCTTTGAATAAAACAATTATAAGTTATCAATGGGTGTATTTGATATTATCACTATTCTAGAAAACTGAAACATTAATAATTGAACTGAGACACTGCAGGATTGAAAAGACTCTTTAGTCTTGCTGAGGACAAAGATGCTTCTGGAGTGCTGGTGCCATGAAAAAAAAAATAATACCCAGTGCACTCTGTAAAGCGGTTGGTGTTACAAAGGACATAGAAACCATGCCAAAACTGAGACATTTGAAGTCAGATGTGATCTGTTCAACCTGTGCAAGCATGGAAGACAAATGTAAAATGACAATAAGGATTATATTGATATAAACTTTACACATCAATTAGATTGGGCAATAATTTATTTCCAGTGACCATGCACTTGGTGTGGGGAAGAAATGGGTAACATTTAACTCTCATCTAAAATGCAATCTCTTAATATTTAGGTTAACAAAAGAAAAAAAGACCTTGTAAAAAAAAGTATATGTTATACCTGAATATATCTGGTAATTCCTAACCAGTCCAAAGCTAGTGTTCATTTATAAAATTTCCACTTTTTAGTTGTTGATTTATCTCTTGTGAATTCTGAAGGACTGTCTCTGTTGGCAACATTTGATCTTGTTCACTTGTGAATTAATTATCTTAAAAGCATTAAACTGTAATTTATGGAGAATTTTAAAACAACAAAAGTAAAGCAAAAACCATTGAGCTGCAACTGACAACAATTTGAGTCATTAAACAAAAGAGAAATGAATACAATATTATTGTTTAGAAGGTTTCTTATTTGTTTGGAAACAATGGAAATATCATTCATTTGATTTTATGGACAGTGAGTTGTTGTTGTTGTTGTCGTCAAATCTGACCATGTAGGTCTTCTAGACATGACCATCCTGCCTTTCTGTATTACAGGATTACATTTTCAACAATGTATCTTTCATTATTTAGGATGGTAGGATATGACATTTTGCTGCTATTTCTAGTAGGACATGTAACTGCAAAGAGGTTCTTCCCATTAGCCCAGGATCAGGAGAGTGAGTTAGAATTGTGTAGTGAATGTTTACTTTTAACTGTTACAGATTATTGGATGGAAGATTAGATGAAAATTCTAAATGGATAAACTTCCAGGGAGGGAGAATTGTGCCAGATACTTATGAGTGTGTTTTGGTTGTTAGGACCCACAGAGTTAATTAATTAGAGAAGAGAAACCACTTAAGGGTGTCTAATGAAGTTGGAAAGATCACAATATCTTACTTTAAACAATGATACAAACTGTTTTGATTGTGTCATTACATTTGTCATAATCAATCACAGCAAAACAGGAACATCGAATCGGATTCTGAGAGACTGGTAAGGCCATGATCAGTTTTTCATTGATTATATTCATACCAGGATCTTATTCAACCAAAGATGATTGATGCAGCAGGGTCTGAAAGTAAAGTCAATATTTTCTTCATGCATTTTCATTATTTGGTTCATTGAAATGGTTGACACGTCTTAAAATGACTGCATTAAAAATAAAAAAAAAACTTAATTTTAACCTAGCAAGGTTTAACTAAAGCTGTTAAACACTTGAAAGAGATTAATAATTGTTATTATTGACAATGTGGTACAAGCACTCCCAGTCTTTGCATGTTTGACTCTGCAAATATAATGTCTATACAGTTAATTCATTTTCTTGCTGTCGTTCTTATCTGCTACAGATGGTTCCTTGTTTCTAACTTAAATACATTTTCCTTTGCTTTCTCTCTCTCTCTCTCTCTCT
>JAOPUL010003032.1:34910452-34921494 GCA_027564515.1 Octopus rubescens | reverse complement strand
TAATACTTACATTAAATATACACTCATTAAAATCCAACAGTCTTCACTTGTCAAATAATCTCCAGCAACTGGCGCACGCAGAACTTATGAGTACACACAGCAGTGTATGTTAGTGTTTATACCACACACGCGCATGTGTGAGTGTGTAATATTGTGTTTGACTCCATTTACAATGTATATAATCATCCTCATTTTACGTCCATTCTCCTCCATATTATGAAGGCTGGAAACAATTCAAAGCATCTTGTCACTTGTTCACACCTTTTCATCTCTCAGTTGCATGAAAGCTGAGACAGGCAGCCACCTTTGTGGTTGTGTGGAGAAGGAACTTACTTTACAACTGTATGATTTGGGTTCAATCCCACTGCATGGCACTTTGGGTAAGTGTCTTCTACTGTAGCCTTGGGTTGACCAATGCCTTGTGAATGAATTTGGTGATGGAAATTGTATGGAAGCTTGTTGTACATATATACATATATATAGTGTGTGTTTGTGACCCCCATCCCTTCAATGGCCTGACAACTGATGTTAGTCTGTTTATGTTCCTGTAACATAGCAGATCACCAAAAAAGATCAATAGAATAAGTATGAATAAGTAATGAAGTTGATTTGTTCAACTAAACCCTTCCCCAAGGAAAAGACAAAAGAAATATATCTATATTTATTATATTCCTGTATCAACTCAGACTATCAGACGTTATACACCACTAGTCACAATGCTCTTCCTCACATTGTTGTAGCTTTTGAATGATGCCATCTCACTGACTGGGTGGACAGGCCGATATTCCCTTGGAATGGAATGCCAGTTCATTGCAGGATTATCCATTTATAGCAGAGAGGAGATTTACAGCTGAGGAATACAATGCATTGTTCGTCTGGGAATTGAAACCACGATCTTGTGATTGTGAGTGCAACATCCTAACCACTAGGCCACACATCTTCTCACTCACAAACACACACACACATATATATATATATATGTGTGTGTGTGTACTTTTATATTGTCGAGCAGTATATTCGTGATTATGACTAATAATCTGTCAGAATGTTATGGATAGTTTCACACCAACTATTGCACTTAGCAATATCAATGACTCTTCACACCAACACTTAGCAATATCAATGACTCTTCAGACATGCTCCCCAGAAACGCATGGCCCCTTTTATGCTAGAAGTGAATATACAGGCCTGGTTCTTTTGGTGATGATAAAAAGTGGAACTGAAAAGTTATAACGTTTTCCATGAGAGAAATCAGAGTTACCTCCCATTGTACACAGTTAGATGTGGTTGAAGGGAGTCGGCTGAATATGTTTTCCTTCGCTCTTCCAGAAAAACTGATGACTATGTAACCAAAGCAAATTTTCTAGCATTAGGGCAGCCACAAAGTATTTTGCTTTTTTAATTTAGGAAGGCACCTGGATCGTGTCAATTTTTTAGAATGATTCTCTTGTCAATTAAGCAAAGCTTAAAACATCTACCTCCATTCAGGCATGGCCCAGGCTGTTCCAGAAGTTTGCAATTGTTTTTGTTTTTTGCATTATTTCCTCTTTGAATCACCATATGTAGCTAGCTAATGTAACATTGCACCTCTCTTGGATTCTAAAGGGGGACCTGTGATTATTTAGCCTGGCCTTAAAGGGACTCTCCATTGCACCAAAATATTTCTGTGTATGTGTCCTTTCCTTGCAGCTGTTATTACGGTTGTTGGACACTACCACCTCTGTTTCAAAACCCATGGCCCAGTATTGCATCAACCATTCACTGGGCACTCACTGCTAACCTACATGAGTATCTTGCCTCTGCACAGAACTTTGGGACGTTTACTAATATTTTTTTCACACTAGGTGCACAGCTGAACAAGACCTTTAGGTTATGTCTATTAAATAATCCCCTATACCTATGGGACTGTGCGAAATGCTTATCTACTAATCTAAACAAAGCCTTTATCATGCAATTTGTTCATGTTGAGTGAGAAAGATGGAGCAAATCAGAGGTTGCACTTTCTCTTGTGAGTATTAGGGCTAGGTGATGTGGTCCTTAAACCTGCTGGCTACTAGAGCCTCACTATAATAGGGAACCACCTAGTCAAAAATCTCTTTATTTGAGAATAGGTTTGAAGTTCTTTTACACACTTTACAAGCTTTTTAAACATGAATGGTGGCTGTGTTGATGTAGGACAACTTTTCATTAGGATTGAGTGTTACATCTAAGAAATTTAGTATGGTATAGTTGGGTCTGTATGGTAAATCTAAATCCTAGGGGATTAAGAGTGTGAACCAGTTGTTTCCTAATCCTGTCTAGGGTCTTACCCCATTCATGCCTCTAAAGATGGCTTAAGTGCCATCCTTTTTAGAGGACAAAGTGAATTGATGGTAATTTCTTACTTAAAGTATCTATACTTCATATAGGTTCTGTAAGGACACCTACCCGTCACAGAGTTAACCCCTCCCCCCATGACTACTGCCACTGTTATTCAGTTTCAGCTGTATATATATATATATATATATATATATGTGTGTTTATGTAGTTATATATGTTTATATATATATATGTGTGTATATATATATATATATATATGTAGTTATATATGTATATATATTTATGTGATTATATATGTATATGTTTATATCTAATACTGTATCCGTGTCTGTGAGTATAATTACAATCACTGTTGTTTTGACTTCTATCAGTGAAAATATGTTATAAACAACAATGTTATGATATTTATCTGTCAAAAGTTAGATTATGTTTTTCAAATCTCTGTCAGAATATGTAGATAAATATCTGTTGTGATATAAAATAATTGCATAACAGAAATTGAATTCTAAACAACATATAATTTGTAAAACAATAATTTTAATGGATTAAAGGTAAAAAAAAAGAACCCTTTTTCACTTTAGCACTTTTTTCAGTCTTGAAGAAACCAAAGATACTTTTACTCCTCTTAGACTCTGAAAAACTCAACTTGGAACAATAAAAGAAAACTGTGCCATAATTTTCACTGATGCTGTTATGGTACAAACAAATATTTAATCCAGATGACATTCCAAAAACGGCCACCTAACTGATTAACTGGCCTACAAACATGCTGTCTCCTCTCTGGGCAGCTTAACATATTAAATACCTAATTTAAAAGCAGATTTCATTATATGTCTTGAAAAACATCGCACCAAGAAAAAGGCAATATTTCACTTCAGAAGTCACAATTACACATCATAGTCTAAAGATGAAGCAGATTCCATGGACTTTCCAAAATAGGTAAGACTGAAAAACTTATAAAAACAATTTCCAAATTTGTTTTTTAATGTTCAACATGTAACATTCATGGTGTTTTCTCTTATTTGGTAAGTAAAAGTTTTTATTTAGCAATATATTTTTACAGGAAGAAATGAAGAAAAAAACATTAAATATATAAAAAGTGAAATTCTCAAGAAAAAACCTCAGAACAAAAACCAAGGAAACAAAGAAAAAGATGGGAGATGGAGGGAGTAACAGGTTGTAGACCCTAGAACAAAGGACATGTTCAGCCACGCCTTGTGAACATAATTGCAAAGACTTTGTCAGGAAGAATAGTCATCAACACTTGCTGCAACAGTAGAGTCCATTCCTATTTGGTATATTATGGGTAAATAAACTGAGAAGAGTTCATTTCCATTTCGGAGTATTGACAAGTTCCAAAAACTGCAGACCTAAGGTGGGAAAAATGAGGTGAAACAATTCAACTGGGAATTGAAACTGCTTGCTGGGAGTTTGTAAGTAAATTCCAAGCAAATAGATCCAACTCTATGATTCCTCAGCCAAAGAGGGAGCCTCTGTCCTGTCACTTAACCTTCTAGAAATAACAACCAAATCTCCCTCTAATCATTCCTTCCTACTGTCTTGAAAGAAGGCAAGGTAATGTTGAATATTGTAATCCTATTTACACACTGTTTGATGTGATGGTCATGGTTGAAACATGTTATATCAAACCCTACTAGCTCTATCATGTAGTCTTAGATATACTGTGTTGAGAAATAAGATGGAAGGGTCACTGCTGGAATGTTTTCGATCCAAGGTCTGCTTGATCAGGGCTAACTTAGGACTTAAAAACAACAATTAGAGATGTTAGCCTTCAATTATAATTTCATTCCCATTAACGATGTTTTATAGAAATATTTAATCACCTCAAATCGCTGATTAATATTTTATTGACTCATAAAGGATGAAAGAGATAATTGACTTCAGCAAGATTTGATCTCAGAACATGACTATACATACCTCAAATATTATGTCTGATGCTCTAATAACTCTGCTAAATCTATTTCTTGCAATGTAATAGTCTGCAGACATATCAATGTCACCTGATATTACACCAATGTCTACCTTGTTTTGGTATTAAATTATTGGTGACTATTTATTTAAATTCGAGAAGCTAGCCATCTTGTTTGTATCTTTATTTATTTTAGATTACCGTCCAACCCATGCTTGCATGGAAAAACGGACGTTAAAGGATGATGATGATGATGATGATTGCACTTTAGGTACAACAACAATCACAACAACACCATCATAGGTTCACAGCAGGTCAATGACAGCTTCATTACATTTCTGATCTTGTCAATAATATGGGAGTGACAAGATTTTATGTTTTCTTTGTTTTTAGATTCCCACCAGTGTTTATATCCTTCAATATTGGGGTAACACACACGCACACACACATACACATACATGGGTGCATATACATGCATATGTGTGTATATATACACACCATACCAAATCACTTCATACCAACAACACTCTGCCCAGACATAGTGATCTTCTCAAATTCCACCCAAAACAGGTGATCATGTGGGAACTGTGTCCTGGGAAGAACACATGGAGGAGGCCCATGAGAGGAAGCTTGCCAAATACCAAGAACTGGTGGAGCAGGGTAGAAACCAGGACTGTTAGGCACATTGCGAGGCTATTGAAGTGGGCTGTTGGGGTTTTGTGGGGCATTCATTCTGCAAGGATCTGACTGGACTTTGGAGTCACTGATGCAGCAAAGAAGAGAGCAATAAATGCCATTTCTGACTCTGTAGGGAAGGCCACTAGGTGGCTTTGGATAAAGAGAGCAGAGTGATGGTTTGGTGTTATTGGGATGCAAGCTGGGACTTGATCAACCCTGGCTGGGTTAACTGGGTGGAGAGAGGGGGGGGATTGAGTGGGAAAGACCTGAAATCCCTTCCTGAGACCCCCAAAACATCTCTGGTGATGCATCCCAGAACATCTGCGAGATGGATCTGGAAATATTCCATTATTAATATGTAAGTGTATCCACTCAACATATGCACATTGTGTCTGTCTACCTGTTCTGGGATATTGTAATATTCATGTTGTAAGCATTGCATCCTTGCAAATGCTCAGGACTGTTTCAGGTAACGATCAGCTCAATGTCTGGAATAATTTTATGGTGAACCACTTGGATAATATTAGTGAACTGTGATAAAGAAATGGCTGAAGTTTTCAACTTATAGAATTATCAAAGACAACTATTGGGAACAAAAGTTTACAACTCAGTTAACAACACATAAATATTGATAACATTGATAATGAACCATGTGGCTTCAGGTTCAATTCCCACTGCCCAGCACCTTGGGAAGATGTCTTTTACTATAGCCTTGGGCCAGCCAATGCCTTGCGAATGAATTTGGTAAATGGAAACTGTGGGGAAGCCTGTCATATATACATGTGTGTGTGTGTGTGTGTCTTAATGCTTGTTTCTCATACACACACACTTGTATAGCTTGACAACCAGTGTTGGTTTGTTTAAATCCCTATAACTTAGCAGTTCAGCAAAAGAAAACAATTGAATAAGTACTAGACTTTAAAAAATAGGTACTGGGGTTGATTTGTTCGACTAAATATTTCAAGGTGGTGCCCCAGCATGGCCACAGTCCAATGACTGCAACAAGTAAAAAATAAAAAATAAACCTTATCATCTCAGTCTTAGGTTAAAATTTTGGAACAAAGCAAAAGTAAGAAGAATCAGCTAAGAATTTCCTGTTAATGCTCAAAGCGTTTGCTTCATAGAATTTCTCTGTAATTAAAGATGACCCCAAAACAGAACTTATTATTAATAGAATCAATTGTGCTCAGACAAAAATAAAGATTCTCAATTTTCTAAATACATTGCCTAAAGTGTTCATCTCAAAGCTGGTTAGTCTTGTAATGGTAGTCAGAACAAACATTGACTCTTGGATTAGTAACAGCAAAATTCTAATACAAAAATATTTTGCATTAGTAGCAAGGACTTTGGTCAAGAAAAAACCAGGTTAAAATTGTGAGTGACCCCAATTTTGTGAGTCTTTCTATATCCTCTCCTGCATACAAGAAAATCCTCTTTTATTGTGGTCAATTGGGCCATTCATCCAATTCTGCAGGTAAAATAAACCACTATAATTTACCAATTCAATTTGGGGGGAGGGGGCAAGTGGGCCCTTATATTATCACACTATGATTTCAAAATCATACATATGTCTGGTGAAACCATCTGTCATGTTGATGCTTTTACTAAAGTATAACTCAGAACAATTTGGTTCAGAATTCTTTACATTCTGACACAAGTAATAAAGGGATTAATTTTTGAAGATTCTTGCACAGTTGATGACATCAGAAATCATTTGCATTGTTGGAAAGGATTGGTTGAGATCAACTCATTTAGAACAATTTTCAAGACATTCTTCTGAAATAACTGCAGACAATGATTTTATTTTTAATAAAAACAAGTTATCATTCATCCTGTAAAAGTTCTTTCCACAATTTCTCATGCACATCTAATTATACAATAAATACTGAAGAAAGCAAAGTATTGGTGGCCCTACATTGATTTGGATACTGAAGAATTTGTGCTAAAATTGGATTTAAATGCACCCTTTGTAATGCTAAGTGGCCTGGCTCACAGCCATGGAAAATATTAGGTATGGGCTGGGAATGTGCCATTATCTATATTAAAGCCTTTTTATATTCCAGTAGGAGCTTGGAAAATGTAAGAACATTTTTCTTTTTTTTTCTTTTTAGATTTGATGTTCCAATAACAGTTACATCACTCAACAAACCAGATTTTATTCTGTTAAAAGACCTGGTTAAACTAATTTGGCTGCAAATCAGTTGAACCAGTTTAAATTGATTTGGTTGCCAAAACAATTGAAAGCTTTATTTACAGTCTAAAATTGAATGGTGCAGCAGAAAGAGTTGTAAACATTCAAGTCTACATTAAAAAGTTACAGTCTTTCCATTGGAGAGTTTAATGTGCATTTGCTGAAAGGTTCTTTTAAAACCATCACAGTGCATCTGGTGTATGCAACTTCCCTCCAAATGTCTCATTACTTGATAAACAATTAAGAGTAGTAGAAGACTTGACATAACAATGGTATTGACATTTCCTATAGATGCATGTTATCTGATTCATATTGACAGAAACACAGCCAGGATTATATGTGAAAATGAAAAAGCTGAGAGAGCATCAATTGAATAAATATCTTGTAAATATATTTCTTCAAGAAATATGTTGACATCACCAACTTCTTCAAGAAATATGTTGACATCACCAGCTTCTTCAAGAAATATGTTGACATCACCAGCTTCTCCATCATCAGCTTCTCCATCACCAGCTTCTCCATCTCTGTTACTTGATCATGTAATCATCAATAGTAATATCTCTAACAAACGGGGTTTTTTTTCATCAATTTCTCCAACTACTGCTGCTCTGCTAATACCAATCTTTAACACTTTCCATTTTGCCAACACTACTAAATTATGTTAATCCTCACAACAACTTAATCCCTAGTATGACATCACAATGTAAGAGCTGTATTATCACTGGCTTTCTTAATTAGTTCTCCAGTTTTCCATACAAACTTTAGAGACCAAACTTGACAGTTCTTTCAGTTCTACCAGAATTAGTTTAATGGCATTTGTGTTGGTTCATATTTTTATTTGCTTTTTTTTCTCCCCTTCTTACTTAAACAGGATATGAAACCTTTTCAAAATTCTGAAAACAATTGGCACAATGAAGATGTCTTTATTGCCTCTGACTTGTCAACTGCCATGGAGGATAATGCCAAAGTGAAGAATCACCCTCAAACAGTATCATCACAAGAAAATACTGTATCGCATCATGCAAATGAAAACAATATTGCAATAAATGAAGAAACCCGACCTGGTAAGAATTCTTCTACATTTAGTGTTGATTTGTGGACAGTCATTCCTTGGTAAACTTGTGCACTATTAAATTGTTCCTAACATAAAGATAATTTCTTAAATATTTAAATTTTCAATCAATATTTATTTTCATATTTTCTGAATATATGTGTGCCTGCATCTGGTCTCACTATTTAACTCTTTATATATTGTATGGTCAAGTGGTTAATGTGTTGGGCTCATGAGGTTGTGGCTTTCATTCCTAGACCAAGCAGCACATTGTTTCATAAAGCAAGGTACTTTATTCTACTCAAGTGCAGTTAATACCAGCTGACTGCCAACACCAACTTCTCTCTTTCCAGCTGTTACATCAAGAATGTTCTATTGGGTTGTGTGGGGAGAGACAAGAGTGTGTCTATGACCACAGAGGCACCCCTAAAACAATTAAAGAAAGCATGATGCATGCTACCAAGTCATCTTCACTTGTGAGTGACAGCCAAGGTCTCTGGTTGGTACTCCTCATTATATCAGTTTCACTTGGCTCAGATTGGTATCGTCCTCATTCTCCACACATCTCAATCTTCAATGACTTGAGAGAATCCTCCTTGAGATAACATCTACTTTCATTTAATAACTGATCACTATATGTTGTCACAAGGCAACCAATGAGATTAAAACTATTTCAAGGTGTCTAAAGTAGGGTAACACTGGCTACTACCTCCTTACTGTTTCTCTAGCAGTGTTGAGTAAAGCAAACAATTCTTTCTCTAATGGCGTCTGATAAATGTGTGTGTGTGTGTGGGGGGATACAGTTGTACCAGAACATCTTGGCAGACTGACAGCCAAATGATTTACAGTTCATGTTCTGTCCTCAATATTGTGAAATGTCTGAGACCAATACTAACTTTCAATGAACCTGTCGACCTAAATATCTATTGCAAGGAGGCATAGATTTTTTCTGTAATAAGTGGTAGCACTGTAAATTGAGGTATTTCTTTAAGTTGTGATGTTGAAATCAATTGCAAAATTCTTCAGGTTGTCTTGCTGTAGATGTTGGCACTACAAAGAGACAAAGGTTTCACTAATGCTCCTAGATGAAACAGCTTTTCAGACTTCTCTCACTACCATAGAAAATGATGATGATATATATATATATATATATAGCAAATAGTCTGCTAAAAAAAATCTAGTAGAGATAAGAGCAGTATTTATACCGAATGTTAATTTCTAGTGCCAAACAAATATGGTTATTCTTTAAAAAAAGAAAATACTGCTATTTTAACCCCAGGAAAGTGACCTTTCCAGTTGGTTAGTCAGTGCATTCTATGCACTTGTTTCTATATTGCAAAGAGGAGTGAACTCCTGCCACAACTCGGTTCAGAGACCACCATACCACGTGATTTCAATCTTGTTAGATCATCAATGAGGGATACTTGTCACCAGTTATGACAGTCGACTCAGCTCATTTGCAATATATAATATATCAGTGTAATACATCCACTGATTTTGCAATAAGCAAATAGTCTGCTAAAAAATATCTTCTAGAGATGAGAGCAGTATTTATACCGAATGTTAATTTCTAGTGCCAAACAAACATGGCTATTCTTTAAAAACACAAGCTGAGTCGACTGCCATAACTGGTGACAAGTATCCATCACTGATGATGATTTACCAAGATCGAAATAATGTGGTATGTTGTGGCAAGAGTTCACTCCTCTTTGCAATAGACAAACGAGTGTGTAGAACACATTGACCAACCAAGTGGAAAGGTCACTTTCCTCAGGTTAAAATAACAGTATTTTCTTTTTTCAAAGACTAGCCATGTTTGTTTGGTACTAGAAATTAATATATATATATAATTTAATGAATAGAATTACATGTGAGCTACTCCAAGTTTCATGCTTGGGTAGTACAGTAATTGGACAGGCTTATATAGTGTACCACACATAATCTGTAATTGTTCAGGCTCAAATGATTTGGCTGCTCCATGAGGAATTGCAAGAAGCAAGAAAAAGCAAGATGAAATGTTAAGAGAAGGGGGAATAAAGATTATATCCCTTTAATCCATTAAATGAAGAATATTGTTAATATTGATTGTTTACATACAAAAAAAAATTATGCCTAGTGGAGGTAGTCAAATGGGGGAAAGGCTAAAGTGCATTAACTTGTGTGTTTAATCCAGTGAGGGGTGGGAGTGTCTTCCAGTTCAATAACAGAAACTTGTCAAGATGCATACATCCTGTAAAAATTTTAGAAAGTCAGGATAGTTTTTCAATCTAATAAAGATGTGTGTTCCTTCAGCTGTACAGAGCCTGCACTTTTTTGACCCATTAGATCTCTCTACAATCCCACACTTGATGGTGTGTAGTGTATTTCTTGTTATTTTAACTTGATTTTCCTTGCATTTCCTCATGGAGTAGCCACGTCATTTGAGCCTGAACAATTGCTGGATCATACATGATATGTTATAGAAGCCCATCTGATTACTGCACTATTTAAACATGAAACATGAAGAAGCTCATGTATAACTCTTGTAGTCATTAAATGATATGTATCTCTTGCTGATCCTACCAACAAGCAAACAGTACACACACACACACACACACACACACACACACACACACACCTCCATTAATGCTGCAAAGAGTGAAATAGGAAACTTACATTATTGATACTGAAGTCATTGAATGAATAAAATTCTTTAGTTTTGGATCTATGAGCTGGAATAATCACTTTGTGAACTCAGGAATTTCCAAGCAGTTAATTTATGAAGAACTGAAACTTTACAATCTATCTATCTATCTATCTTCCAAAGTTTAAAATCCGGTTTTGTCCCCGTGAACGGGGGTGGCTGGATTCACCTCACACTCGCAGCAATCGCC
>JAOPUL010003032.1:34887964-34905007 GCA_027564515.1 Octopus rubescens | reverse complement strand
ACATACATACATACATACATACATACATACATACATACATACATACATACATACATACATATATATATATAATATATTAAAACAAAGAATGTGTGTGTGTAACCTTCTAGCGCCAAAATCGCTAACCCGATTGTTTTCAAACTTCCCACACACATTAGTCATGTTTACGAGCAGGTTTTAAGCACAAATTGGTTTCAAAGTTCAACCACGGGAATGGGGAAAACCGCATATAACAGGTATTTTTTCCACTTTTTCCGCTCTTACTCTTGTAATTTTCCACCGATTTTCTTCAAACTCCGCATATAGGATAAGTGTGCTTGCAGAATCCTTATGACATTAATATTTTTTCAAAAATCGATCGCATTGACCAGTCCCACCATGGAAAAAGCGTTTTACCACAATTTGTGGTTAACTAAATGCATTCAATGCTATCGCTTTTCGGAAAAATATTAATGTCATTGACATTCTGCAAGCAGAAGTTTGAAGAAAATCGGTGGAAAATTGCACGAGTAAGAGGGAAAAAAGCTGAAAAAATACCTGTTATACGCAGTTTTCCCCTTTAACATGGTTGAACTTTGAAAGCATTTAGTAGTTAAAACCTGCCCGTAACCAAGAGTAATGTGTGTGTAAAGTTTGAAAAAAAATCGGTTTAGCAGTTTTAGCGCTAGAAGGTACCAGACTGTAGTAACCATAGCATTACTTATCTAATCTATCTTTAATATATTAAAAGAATGTGTGTGTGTGTGTGTGTGTGTGTGTGTGTGTGTGTGTGTGTGTGTGTGTGAGTCTCTGTCTGTCTGTATGTTACTTTCTAGCACCAAAACCTCTAAACCGATTTTTTTTCAAACTTCACACCCTAATTAATCATGTTTATGGACAGGTTTTAAGTACAAAATGGTTTCAAAGTTCAAGCAAGCAAAAGGGGAAAACCGCGTATAACAGGTGCTTTTACAACTTTTTCCCCTCTTACTCATGCAATTTTCTACCAATTTTCTTCGAACTTATTGACCGCATTCAAGCTTTTTTTGTCAGAGCTATTGCAATGTTCAACAAATCACCTGAGCAACGCCAGGTACGCCTGCTAGTATATATATATATAATTACATTTAAGATATATTAGGAAAATATTTAGACATAAAATAGTTATGTTTTTTATATAAATCACTTCTGATAATATTTCGTTTTTGTATTTGGTTTGCTAGGTTCTTGATGTGAAGCCATGTGTTGAAGCAGATTTTGTTTGGTAGAGTCATTATGACAATAATAAACACATGCCTTGCTTTTATTTCACTTCTTTGGTTATTATTTCAATTGGTTGACCAATTAACTAATTGATTGTTTGACCAATCAGATAGGTTTGTCAGTCCTTTTGTCACCATTTATGACCTCATCAATGACAACCCCCCCTTCTCTGCTTCAGTTCAGTCTGTCTAATAATTATCAGATTCATTTGCTTCAAGTACGTGTTTATCTTCCTCAGTTACTTCAACTTAAATGTATGGCCCACCTCTTTTGGGAATGTCTTCTGATCAATCATATTTGAGAATTATTTTCCAGTTTAACAAACGTATGTATGTATCACATATGTTAACAAATAAACCCTGTGTTTTCTGAAAAAGCAAACCTCTACAAATGCTTATTGGAGTTTTATTATTTCATTGTAGATTAAAGAAAAATTTGAAAGCTTTGCTCTTGGTCCATCCTACTTTATGGCTAAAGACTATTGTGATGATGACTCGGCCATTTATAAGGTTTGTATTTATCATTTTTGAAAATAATCAAATATCCACAAATACACATTTCTTCAAATCATGAATCAATGATTTATTTCCTCTTAAATAGTTTGTTAATTTCTCTGTCATATCATCACCAACTTGATAATCAGAAAATAGAAAACATCAACAATCTTCCCAGAAAGAGTGGAGTGGTAAAAAGGAATGGATGGATAATCTATTATAATCCCATTAACATCTCTAGGATCATTAGAAGAATGGTGTTTTATTTTAATGACCTTTGCAGGATTTCAACTCAGAATGTAAACATTTGTAATTAAATACTATAAAACATTTTGTCTGATCAATCCACTCTAAGGATTCTGTTAATCCAATGTTGAATTATTTATAATCATTAGAACATTTTCAAAGAGTTTAGTTGTATTTCATTTTGACTTCCATTTAAGCTGCTAGTCTTAGAGAAACAAATTCACTCTTGATATGCAATACACTAACTAATGATCTGCTACACACATTGTCAGACAGTCAAACTATATTCTTTTCTACAGTTTCAAAGTATTGCTTAAATGTATTAATCTGTTGGGGTTTTTTTTAATATATGTATATACTATTTCAAAGAGCTGGCATTAATATTGAACATGTTGGTAATAAAACTAAGCATGTAAAGCAATGTAAAGAAAACATATTGGTTTCGAATTAAAACGTGAAATTTAGCCTTTCATCCCTTCCTTAAGCTACGTTGTCTGAAATGAAACAATATCGATTGCAGGGGTTATATTTCTGTGAGGAAACCAGAAAAAAAAAAACTTAAAATATGTTCAGAGTTGTCTCCCATATTTATGTGAAAAACAAATACATTTAAGAGTCATTGAATAATCTTTTTCTTTCTTCTTCTCATTCTATTCGTTTCTAGATTAGATTCTTAATGTTCCAAATATCAAATATGCTGACAATTACCAACATATTGTTTTCATGTTGATGGCATCTCTGAATTACTCATGTCTAATATATTGTGTCTGTAGGCAGACATTTCATCAAGCTAAATGACAAGCATTTTAAGCCTTTCATTACAATAATTTTGGTTCTTAGTTCCTACTGATGGGAAGTTGATCTTGAACATAACTTTTTTTGACAAAATATTTCTCTTTCCAGTTGGATATTGATATTAGAGAAATAAGGTACAATAACTGAACCAAATTCAAAAGTAAATCTAAGCAATTTAAAATATTAATTCTTCCAAAGTAATCTTAATCTTTTCCTTTTTATGCTTTAAATCTCTTCAGATTTTATTTTTGCATCTTTTTTTGTGTTTTATTTTCAGTTCAAAATTCTACTCAAAACTCCATTATGTAAAAACTCTGGAAGAATTATCTAAAATGGTTCCAATGGAACATATTTATGTGCCTGATCAAGTGAAATTGTAAGTATTCACTTTTTTATTTTGCACTTCATTCTTTTATCATTAAAATTCTTCTGTTTGAAAATTATTAATATTCCTACTTTGGATTAATTTCTACATTTTGTAATAAAATAGCTGCTAGTCTGGTGTTTCTTATGAAACACCATAAATAATAAATATGCCGGGATTGTGATTTCAAATCCCATTCAGACTGGTTTTACCTTTGAATGTCACCAGTTGAATAAGTCGGACACAATTCCTTTCATTAAATAAACTGTAGGGAAAGGAAATGTTTTATCTTCATTAAAGACACTGAAATAATGAAAGTTTATTTAAAAGCTGCCGTATCCTCTAGTTTGTATATTTTCCAGATGTTTTTAGGGTAAAGCAACAAAAGCAGGTTCAATCCCTGCATACAGCAGATGATTATCTTCACTGATTAATCTTAGGAAAACTTTATTTCAAGTTCTGGAAAATTCTCTGAAGCAGTTACACAAATATTTTATGCTAAATATTTCATAATAATAATAAACCAAGTTGATAAAAAGTCACTATTTGTCTTATCAACTGTATTCCTGATTGGACCAAATATTTCCTGTTTTACTTTTCTCACGCTGAAAATATCAATGAAGGAATAAATGTTCCTTTCCAATATTATTGGAATTTAATTTATTACCAATTAAAATTATGGCATTATAAAATATTACACATTGTGAATTGATCTCAAGATATTTAGTTTGGAAAAAGATGTTCTATTTTAAAATTGTGGAATCAAAACTGATTAAATGATTTTAACTATAACCACCAGTTAAACCATTTAAAGCCAGTAATTCCATTATTAGTAATTCTAATTAGTTCATAAACTGGGAGTGGGGCAGTGGATTTTATTTTCAACAAGTTCAGGGCTGGAGTAATCATCTTGGGTTTTGTTTGTGTTTGTAATGGTTTTTCTTTATAAAAACCATTTGTAGCATGCAGCATAATGGCTGATTAAAGTGTGTTTTTGCATGGAAACACAAATATACTAAAATTGACATGTTGAAGTTATACTAATTAAATAACTGGAATGTAAAAGCTTCCTGTAATGTTTTCAAGAATGACATTAAACATCCAATTCTTTTCACCCAAAACCATTTTCTTCTATGTCTCTTATCAAATTTTGTTTTAGCTATTGTTGGAAAATACTTTAATTAGGAACATTGTAAGATATTAATAATTGTCTAAAAATTAATGTTTAAATGATGAAACAATATTATAACTGATTTTTAAAAAATATATATTGGCATTTCACTTGTACAAAGGAGTAGAGATGCAGAATTTGTCAAATGTCAGATCACAGGCCATACTATATCCTGGCACCAGTTCCATATCATGATCATGTCCAATAGTTCTTTTTAATTTGAGACACAGCTCCCCACTATCAGGAATGGTTGCACTTTATAATTAGTGAATTTCTTTTAATTAGCTGGCATTTGTGTTTCAGACCAGAATGGTCAGTCAGGGCTGTGACCCTGATAAAATAACACAGATATAGATAACAGGTATTGATACCAATTAATCCAGTGTGAAACTCATCATAAATAATAAAGCTCTACCACCAGGTGAATATCTTAATTGAATTTGAGCAATTCTAAAATAACAATAGGTAAGAGCAATTAGTGTCAATCATACATTTCTCAATCACAAATCTGAAGTACAAATAGTATAATGTAAATAGGGGGAGGGGGGATTGTTTATAGAGTGAAATGAGAGAGGAGGAGGAGGAGTGCAGATCATTGGATTTTTAATTGTTTATAATCTCAATTTTTATCTTCAAATGGTATTACAAAGTTGCTTATTTAAAAGTATAAAGGAACACCTTACTCTTAATCAGTGTACTCTACTGATTTCTGTCATTAGTGAAGGACATGAACTTCATTTTCTGAAACAACTATGTCTATCAAGTTAATGAGAAACTTTTTAAACATCTTTTACAACTTTACATTAACGATCCTATAACTGTCACTCTGTCAGTTGAGTTTTCCAGTCGATCCAATCAATGGAACAGACTGCTCATGAAATTAATGTGCAAGTGGCTGAGTACTCCACAGACACGCATACCCTTAACATAGTTCTCTGGGAGATTCTGCATGACACAATGTGACAAGGCTGACCCTTTCGAATTACATGTACAACTCATTTTTGCCAGCTGAGTGGACTGGAGCAACAAGAAATAAAGTGTCTTGCTCAAGAACACAATGCACTGCCAAGAATCGAACTCACAACCTTGCAATCGTGAGCCGAATACCACTAACCCATACACCTTCGCATAAGGACTCTATATTATTATGATAATACACTCAGTTAATAATCACAGCTAAAAATGTTGACTGATTTGATTGCTTCTATGAGATCAATGTTCTAAGGCAGAGGTTTTACTCAGAGTTAATCAATAACAACAACAACAACAACAACAACAAAATAACTCAAATTTTTCTGGAGAATTTTTTTGCCATTTTAGTAACAACAAATACTTTCATTTGGTTGCACAAAGTTGGTTCAAGTTTTTCCATCTAACTAATTGTAGGGAATTTCTAATGTTATGAAGAAAACTACTTTACAACTGTACTGTTGAATAAAACCAATGCAAAGTTACTGAATCTGCTAGAAATAGCAGCTAAATCTCCTTCAAACCACACACACACACACATTGGATAATATAGTCCTTGGTCAGTCTTCTTGATCAGGATTGACTTGGATGAAATCTAATTCAATAAAATTTTCAATTTTATCAAGTAAATGTAAATAATATCTACATTTTTTTTTTTATTATTTCATCAATTTCATCTCCCATTCATTTGAAGGTATGATGAACACTACTCCAGTTACCACTCCAATTCTACACCTTCTACCCCCTCCTCACCCACCACATTTTTAGCACCAAGATGATTAACAGGTAACATATACATGTCCACCGTCTGTTGTTTGTATTAGTCTGCTTAACCTAGCTAACAACCTGTTTAGTAGCTTGCTTCATTAATATCTTCTTTTCACTTATACCTATTAATTGTTTTTCTAACATAGTCATTTTACCATTTTTATTTATTGCTCCATGTTTTTTCTTCTTCCCTTCTTTCTGTTTTTACTTTATTGAAGCTATATAACCCTGTGTTATTTAGAGGATATTATAAGATGAATTTAGCCTCAAATATTTTTTATAGAATTCATGTAAATTAGAAAAAAAATCTAGTCTAAAATATTATTTTTATAGATTTTGTGTTATAAAATGTGATGTATTGTAGCACTTTGATGATGAGGATAAAGTTTTCTGTGTGTGTTCATGGAGAATGGATTGTTGATCTAAGGACTGCCATCAATCTCAGACAGGTATACAAGATGTACAGATATGAGACATATGAGGAATTCTTTAGGATAGCATTCCTTAAATTAAAAGATTTTCTCTAAGTGTTTGATGCAGAATTTCAAGAAGAAAACAGTACAAATGTGTACAGGTGTCACAAGGTCATGGAATTCACTGCTGAAAATCTAAACAACATTATTAATAAAAAAAAAAAAAAAGAAAGAAAATGTAGTGTTTTGTTGGCTGAGTGTAACTTTCACATTAAGACATGGTGCCTTACTTTATGAGAAGAATTAAGCATTAGTTTCTTAAATCATTCCTGGAAAATACAGAAGTATTGCATAAAGATAGGAGGCTGTTTTCCTCAAGTTGTTCTTGTAATATATATTTTTTATGGGAGATAAAGAACAAGTAACTGGTAGATATAATGGATGGCTTTCTGATATAACAAGTCTTGTCACACAGCTTAGAGATGATAGCTTGCTAGATTTACAGGAGTAAGAATACATAGATGCCTCTACAGCTAGTGTCCATAAACATTATTCCTGCATATATTCTGTAACAAAAAACAATTCTATTTTTGTGTGACATAAGGAATATAATGTAATGGTTTAAGGATAGGCTTTCCATCACAGAAACCAGAGTGTTTTGTGTTGCTGATTCAAAGAATATTTTTAAGGATGTATGATCCCTTCTTTGCTAAAAAATATATATAGCTTTCTTGTAGCTAATTCTTTTTTCAATCATCTTTAGCAACAAAACCTGTTTGTATGGAGGCAGCCAACTAGTTATATATTTCCCATTCAATCCAATAATTTGCTGAAGAAATCTGCAGAAATAATTGCTTGAAATGTTAGCCATCATCATGCTTTTTTGTTTGTTTGTTTGTTTGTTTAAAAATAGTTTGAATAATAATTTTGAAAAACTGTATTAATTTTCTTAACATCAATTCTTGCATATAAATATTAAATTTACTTTATTTTTCTTCAAACTGTTTGATTAAATCTGTGAATCTGGTTTTCTTTTATAAGACCATTTATCAAACCATTTTCCAGTTTATTTTCTCATATTGTGAACTATATTAAATCTTGATTAACTTAAATACTTTCACTTTTCAACATTAAGCAATAAATCTTAATGGAGTTAATAGAAATAGCAGTTCCATGCCTCTCTATTTTATATTTATGGTTTGTTATTATTATTATTTATATAATCACCAAGATTTCTGCTTATCATTTTGACTTTTCTGCAGATTGGACAAATTGATGAAACTCAACCCTAAAACTGTTTGCCAAGAACGCTCACAGAAGAACAGTTTCTTTCCTGATATTCCAGCAAATTCCAGCTCAAATAACTAGTTCTGCTGATAACAGCCCACAACAAACATTACAAATAATCTCTACCAGTTTGCAGCATTGTATTCTTGCTGCCATTTTTAATCCCACCAAAGCTGCTGCTGCTGCTACTAAACCAAATGGACAACAGAATTTCTAGTGCAACTTCACTGCTGCATCAACAGCACCCCAGCTGGCCTCAATGAAGTCTCACAGCATCAGTAGCAACAATGTTTATTATCAACAACTTTAGCTGGTTCCCACCTTTTCAGCAGCTTCTCTTTGTATGTCGAAAGAAAAACCAAAAAAAAAAATCAGCTAGCTTTTCTAGTCATATCACTGATAAGAAGATATCTTCACCCACCTTCACACCACAATAATAATAATTATTATTATTATTATTTCTGCTGTTTCTTTAACACTTGTTACCATACAGTTTGGTTCAAGGATCACTTCTCTTGGACACAACTGTGCTTTCTATTGCAAAAGTCAACTGATTCTTAGTTCCTGACATTTTCTGTCTTTCTAGCAATTAAAATGTCAGGACAAAATATTACAAAAACTGTCGCAAATCTGGTTTTTTTTTTATTATTGTTGTTGTTGTTATTATGATTGATTTTAACTTTGAGTTTCTTCCTATCATTCCTGAGCCATTTCAGCAGATCTCATGAATATTGTTCTTCTGGATTCCAACAAATTCTGTAGCAGGAACTTAAGATTCACAAAGTTATTTGAATGGCAGAAATTCCTCTAATCTAGGTGACTCGTAGACTTATTTTCGTTTTTTTTAACATTAGAAAAATATTTGATCATAATTTCTGTTTTTAAGAATTCAGCTCTGTTGAATATAATTGATATGGTCAAATTACTTTCTAAACAATAACTGAAGGAAAAACAATTTTTTTTTTTTTTATATTCAACAGCTTTCTTCAGCTTGCCAAATAAAAGGCAAATTTATATATAATGTCTGTTAAAGCTTTTCACAGACTTTACTGCTACCACAGGAATTATACAGTATTTCAACAAACAATTTACATAACAAATATCATGAGATTTGCTTTTTTTTTTTTTTTTGTAAAGGAAGTTGTTATAAAAAGTTGACTTATTTCTATGATTGGATATTTTGATGCAGCAAACTTGAATAACCCTTATTTACAAATGTAAAACTATTTAAGTGAATTACGTTAAATAAAAAAGGGGACCAAAATAATTAGTACTTTATAATTCACCATTTATTTAAGGAAATTAAATTATTTCTTTTCAGATAACTATTTTTTTTTTCTTAATTCCATCTGTTTGATAAATATTTTCAAATGCCAAGTTTATTTCCAATCTTAAAATAATCCATGTATTTTGTTAGAATTATATTTTAAATGAAAGTATTTGATTGTAGCAGTTTTATCTCTTGTTACTTTAGTCTGATGAAATATTCTTTAAAAGCATGGATTACAAGTAGTTTTGTTTGTTTTTTAAATTTATTTAAATTGTTATATTTACTTGTTATTGAAAAAACTCCTTCTGGAACTCAAAGCCATCTTAGTGTTATGACTGTATTTTTTCTATTGTTATTCTTTCAGTTATCATTTGCCAAAATTTAAAAAGTAACTAAAAAAAACTACCATTTTACCTTTTACCAAACATCCCTTGAATTGTCTCTGTTACAAACTCACTGATTTTGTTTTTCAGCCATCCTCTCTAATCCCCAAAGAATCCAAGATGCAAGGGTGTAAATAAGTATAGAGGAAAGCAACAGTCAGCTGTTTACGGAACCAAAATAAGGAACAATGAAACTATTGGTTGCTATTTCATTCCTTTATCATTCACACAAAGTTTATTTTAAAACGGTTTTATTTTGGGTTTAACATTTTATTTTGCCATGGAATTGCAGATATTTTATAAATTCATGACTTTCCTTTTCTGTCTGGCCATACAAATATTAGGCAGAATTGTTTGCATGTCAGAGGACAAAATGCTTAGTGGCATTTCTTCCAGCTTTACATTCTGAATTCAAATGCCACCAAGGTTGACTTTGCCTTTCATCCTTTCGGGGTCGATAAAATAAGTGCCAGTTGAGCACTGGGGTCAATATAATTGACTTACCCCCCTCCCCTAAAATTGCTGGCCTTGAGCCAGAATTTGAAACCCTTATTACTTAGATGTGAAGTGGACAGATTAACTAACAGTTTGTTCAATGTTATCCATGCTCTTTAATATAATCAACCCACACATTTTACTCCCCCACCCCTATCCTCATAGTCATACATCAAATTATATTTTAATTCTACAGCTTCTTGTTCCATCTCATTAATATTTGCAGGAAAACCAAGAAGAATGTTTTTAGTTTAGTGAAATGTCACTCTGTATATAACTCATCATTATTTTACATATCTTGGAGAAATGGTAAGCTGATAGCTATTGGGTCCTGAGAGACTGAAATGTTAGAAAGACAATGATAGAGCCATCCCTTCCAAACTGAAATTTGCTTTTGTTTTTTTGCTTTTAAATTTATTTTTCTGATTTCTATAACTAATAAGAAAATATAGTTGTGTGGATGTGGGGGGGAGGTTGTCTGTATGAGAGAAAGAATACAAAAGAAAAAGTGAATATATTTTATTTCCTCACTTTTGAGGAAGCATGTCTCCCGCTTTTGTGGGAATTCACCTTTGCTATATTTCAACATGAACTTCTATTTTGATGCATCATTTTACAGCCTTTCATTTGACCAACCCTCCTATAAAAAAAACACTGTCATCTCATTAGTTGTAGGTTTTTTTTTACAATATATGATATGACAACTTTCTTATTTCTATCATTAAAATATAAGTTGTTTTCTTTTATATACAGTTTTCTTTTTTACGTTGGTGGTTTCACCACTGACTGGCCCAAACCCAAAGAAAATAGAATATTCTAGAAAAGAAAAACAAAAACATAATAAAAAAAGGTGTTGAAAATGTTGAGGAAGATAAATTTTTTATCAGTAAACTAATATTCCACTTTGAAATTGTCTTAGCATCACTTTTCTATTTGATTAGCAATCTATCACGGAAAATTATTGATTCTACCTTTTGATGGTATTTGCCCGGTTATAACTTGTTAGTAAGGAATATATTTATTGTGAATTTGTATGTTCTACACTGTATAGACATTGGGGGATAGAAAGGGGTGTAGTTTGGAATGAACCAGCCATGCAAATATAGGAATATTTAATATCTACACACACAAATCATAGTTTTCCATTAACATCTATTTTCTATGTCTATAAAAGTCAGAAAAGATGAGGTTCTTCTCAATGAAATGAAATGATTCTTTACATCTTAATAAGGAATATAAAATAACATGCAAATTCATTTGGAAAGCAGTATTATAAGTAAGCTCTTTTTAACTTTTAGGTTTATTTCTCTTATATACAGAGAAAAAAAATATAACCGAGACAGATACACTTCACACACACATAAACAAAACAAGAAAATGGAAAGATTTTGGTATTATTTATTCTCCATTACACGTGTTTCATTTTCTAATAGGTAACAGCTGGGATTTACCCTAAATACCTATATATATATACACACACACACACACATAAATGGAGATATAAAATAAAGTGATGAGCAAAAGCTTGGAGAAAATTATAAAAAAAATATATTCTTTTGATTCTGGCCGAATGCTTTAAGCAGTGACGCTATCATTTCATTCTATACCATTTTATTTATTCTATCATCATTATGGAATTACTAATTGGTTGATACTCATCTTAGGGCAATTAGACAAATT
This sequence comes from Octopus rubescens, assembly GCA_027564515.1. NCBI lineage: Eukaryota > Metazoa > Mollusca > Cephalopoda > Octopoda > Octopodidae > Octopus > Octopus rubescens. The sequence goes on along the minus strand of JAOPUL010003032.1, from coordinate 34,893,430 downwards.
AATTATGGTTTTTTTTTAATTTTAATTTCATTTATAATTTCATTTATATGATTTAGAATTTTATGGATACTGAATAGAAAAAAAAAAATGTGGATGTGACCAATTCAAGTATTAAGGTCCATAGAACTAGTTAACTCCCCCCTTGTCACTCAAGGGGCTATAGTACCAGTTAATATCCCCCTCTTGTTAAAATTGCTGGCCTTGTGCATAGAGTAAAAAAAGATTATTATGCATCACTATTCAGCAATCCTAAAAATCCTACATAATATTCATCTATTTCTTAAAAAAAAAAAATACTGGGGAGGTCAATTATTTTGACTAAAATTCTTCAAGGTGGTGCCCCAGCATGGCCGCAGTCTTATGCTGAAACAAGTAAAAGATATATACACATTTCATCAGCATCTTCTTTTTAACTTTTTTTCCCCTCGTATTTTTAGAAATATTACCATGAAGAATTTTTTTTATTCCTTTCAATGTTTGAGAAAAGACAGCTTCACCCCTCCACCCCTTCCCCGTGCTGAATATAAAAGTGTTTAATTTGTAGTTTTTAATTTTGGTTGGTTATTTTCAACAACATTACTGTCTAATTTATATATATATATATATAAGAATAAATCTATTTCATTGATAAACATTGTGTAATTCCAATATTTAGTCCAAGTGCTCACCAAATAACAAGACAATCTGTGATACTTGTGTTAGAAATGTTTTGTGTATTAATGTAAAACAGGCTTTGCTGCACAATGGCCTTTCCCCCTTGCTTCATGAATAATTATAATGCATACCACCACCCCAACCCATGGATATTGAAAAAAAAAAAAATGACTTTAATAAGAAAACCATTTAAAGTTCTATAAAATATTTCTCAAGATTTGGTTTGGTAATTTTCAGTTTGAAAGTAAAAGTGAAATATTTCTATTTACATTATATGATTTTTTTTTTATTTCTCAAGTTAATATCTGTTTTCTTTAAATTGAAAAGCTTCATTTCTATGTATTCTAGTTATGTTAGTTTTGAGTCCCTACATTAACTGAGTTATGGAGAAACTTCTCCAATTCCAGTGAATATATTAAGTATTTCACTCAATTCCTAAAAAGAGACTGTCGCTACCCGGACTTAAGCCAAGTTTGTTTAATTTCAATACAAACACGTGCACGCACATCAAAAAGAAATTAAATATAACAAAATGTTAATGGTTCATAAATTTTTTTTAAATTCTCAGTGTAACAGAAACCAAAATTGAAATTGCTCATCTTAACGATGTTCTTACCATATAATCAGCTTTTTCTTAGAATTTTAGTTTAACATTTTTTACTACACACTTGTCAGAAGTTGATAGCTTTAATTAGAATTCCGTAACTAACGACAGAGCTTCTTTACATAATGCATTAAGGAATTTCTCCCAAAGGAGGATTTCTTTTTAGAGAGTATATTTCAGCTGCCATTGCACTGTTTTATGGCCCAATATTTTTAGACTAAATTGAAACATAGGTCCTGTTGTGAAAGAAAATCTTTCAACTGATTTATTGTATATCTGTGTAGTAAAGAGAATGAAATCCTTATGATTAGATAAAGCTTTCAGGTTGATCTGGTATTATAAAACAATAGATTTTAGATGCTCAACAGAAAGGAAGATGATCTCCAACTGGCAGTTGTTGAAAGAAATAGCCTGTTGAATGTGTATATACACACACACATATATATATACAGAAAGAGAGACATACTAATAGATCTAACACTTGATTAGAAATCTTATATTCTGTAAAGATTTGCTGCTGAAATTTCACAGCTCACATCTCCAGTGTGTCTTTAGTTGAGGATACATTTTATCTCAACTTTGTTCTGAATAACAATTTAACAGATTAAAAAAAAAAGAATTAAACAATGAATTTCTAATGAAAACCTAGTCAAAGCTCTGTTATTCTCCCTCTGCTTAATTCATTAAGAAAACAAATTTTTCCATATAATTAGTAGACAATGTTGCTAGTAAAAAGCACAAATTGTAAAAACAAATAAGCTGCCTTGTCTTGTGAAATTGTTTAACAATGCTTTTACTTTTCGATTTTTCTCTTCACACAACAACTTGAGTGCAAATGCCACAAATACTTATGTAAAGCATGTTAGAAACTTATTGTTAGCTTTTATCATTTTTATTATTATTTTTCAATGAAGGACTGAACACATGTAAAAATGACATTGTTATTTATGTTTCTAGATGGTTTGGTATGAAATATCAGTCTGAGACTGTCTTGAAAATGTTAATAAATATTTAAAAAACAATTTCAACATGTCGACTCAGTTCAACATTATTCTTTCTTTATTTAAGTTTTTTTTTCTAATTTAGAAGAGAAGAAATATATTTCAATTATATCCATTTTTTTTAAAAATAGAAACTCTGAATTATCCCCTCCCCCCTCAATATTTAATTAGTTATAAATGATTATTCCTAATTTCCATTCATTCACTTTACATTTCTTCATTATCAACAGATTTACATTGCTTTAATTGCTTCAAAACATTGATGAAAGACAAAGCTAGATCTCCAACTTGTATATTTAAAGACTAATGGCATCTGACCATTTTCTCTCTTACTATATTCTCCATGTTCTTCCTATCACCAGATCAGGTAAGAAATGTCTCTCACAGAGTGCAATGTCACCATTAAATGTTTTTTTATGAACTGCGTTCTGATATGTTGCCAAAGAGTCCATTGTTTTGAAATATAATTGGTAAGACATTTTACAACTTTTTAGGAATAAATCTTGATAGTCAATTATTACAAATATTTAATTAGAGAAACAATTAAATAATTGCAACTACAAAAACGTTTATGAAGCATTTAAGCTTTTAACGCTGCAAGTTTATTTACCACAAAATAGACGACTCTTATCCTATTAGCATTTAATAAAAACAATTTTCACTGGCTCAATATTCTAAATAGAAATAGGTTCCATAAGGAGATACTTTTTATTGTTATGAGGAGCTGGGTACAACTGAGTCTATCTATGGATTATTTGACAATATAAAGGTATCGTTAGGTACAGGTGAGTGTTATAGAATAACGGTTGAAGTCTTGTTTCAATTCCCTGTTGCAATCATTTAAATTCACTTTAATTACTTCTGGGAATGCAAAAAATTACAATTACCATTTCACCTCATCCACTCAGAAAGCATCCAAAGAGAACATCTTCATCGTTTTAACATTCACTTGTCCATGCTTGCATTGGGTTGGATGGAATTTGTTGAAGTAGATCTATGGCCAGATGCCCTTCCTGTCACCAACCCTGACTAATATTTCTCCAAGACCAAACATGTTTTCACAGAAGATTGGAAACAAACGACACCACTTGTATGACTGTGATACTTGTTTACTACTTATCCTGTGATGTTAAAACAAGGAGAAACAATGGGTTTCTTTCAGTTTCTGTTTACCAAATCTACTCAGGTTTTTTGGTCAGCCCAGAGCTACGACACACAGGGTGCCACACAATGGGATTGAACTCAAAAACCATGAAGTTGGAAAGCTTACTTGTTAAGCACAAGGCCATGCCTACAGTTATAAATAACAGCAGATTTCCCATCATTTCACTAATCCTACTTAAATTCAAGAATGTGTAAGATGAATCTCAGCAAAGCAGTGCTTCTCAATAAAGTCCCCTAGGGAGACATGAAATGGGTTGGGAACAATTTTTTTTTTAAAGTTTAATTATAGCCACTACATTGATCAGATAAAAGTTCTGGGTGGCATTAAATATTCAAATGTTTTTAGTGGGGTGTTCAGCCAAAAAGATTGGGAAACACTGATCTTAAAGCTTGCTGTCATGAGTTCTAGTGATATATTAACCCATTAAAGACTAAATTATTAATTGGCCTTTTGCACAAGAAGCATACTTCAGTGAAGTGAAAAAAAATACCTTTGATATATATATATAGAGAGAGAGAGACACAATGATGCAAATAAACAGAAAATTCCTTGAGTTTGATAAGCAGAATATATACTTATACAAGCATACATTGAAAAGAGAAGGCAAAGACTAAATGTTCAGATGGTTAGCATTACAAGTATAAATACACATTTATATATTGGTAGAGCAAACTTACTCAGAGATGAGGTGTTACAAGTCCAACAGCTGTTTCTGGAGGCTCAGAGATCCTTCATAATGTTGGCAAATGTATATAATACAATTTTCAAATGTTAATTTATAATTGTACACCAGCTGCTAGATATTATTATTGCTTCTATGCAATAATATTATTCAAATGTATCTTTAGACTTCATCTAAGTTTTTTTTACCCAAAAGTTTAGAGTATTTCAAGTCTCAAGTATTATTAATAGGTGTTCAAAGTTGCAGGACTAAACATGCTGTAGATCTTCCCAAAGGTCACCAGGGTTTTCTTTGTTCCACTAAACAATAAAATTTGAATTCATTTTTAAAAAGTAAAGAATCTCTTACATTGGAACAGGTTTTCTAGTAATCTATTTATGCCATTCCCTCTTTATTACCCTTAACAATTAAACAACCATCATCATCATCATCATTTTCCATGCTGACCTGAGTCTGACAGGTCATTATGACCCCATTCAGCTCTTATTTGGAGTTACTAGTTTCCTACATGGGTTGGAGAGCCACATGTTGCTTGGACATCACCCTTTTAGTAGGGTTTCTATGGCAGGATGCCCTTCCTAACTCCAGACACTTTACAGAGTGGACAGGGTGCACTTTGTACCCACTTGATGAGCAATATTTACATCAATCAAATATATTTTCATCAAATCTTGAGAGTGAATTTGGGCAGTGGAAAGTGAAAAAAAGCCCAATGTATGTATGTGTGTGTTTGTGTCTCCTTGCCTTGACATCGCGTGATAATTGTAAATGAATTTCACTGTCATACAAGCAGTGTCATTCATTTCCAATATTGCGAGTAAACATGTCTGGCAATATCACCTTGCTTGGAAATGGGTGAGGGTTGGTGACAGGAAAGGCATCCTACTGTAGAAACATGGAAAAGTGGATGTTAAAATGATGATCATTTGCACAGAATACCATAGTTTACTTTGGTTAAATTACTGGTGGCAAGAGGAATGTCCATTATGGCTCAAAGCTTAGCAAACAATATTTTGTTTTTACAATTGAAAACAGAAAGCAAAATACTTGGTTTTCAATTTTTTAAAAATATTATACATTTATATATATGTATCATCATCATCATCATCATCCTTTAGCGTCTGTTTTTACATGCAGGCATGGGTTGGACGGTTTTGACTGGAAGCTGGCAAGCTGGGGAGCTGCACCGGGCTCCAGTCTATTTTTGGCTTGGTTTCTGCAGCTGGATGCCTTTCCTAACGCCAGCCACTCCAGAGAGTGTATCGCCGGCACATACATACATACACATACATACATATATATATATATATATATATATATATACGACGGGCTTCTTTCAGTTTCCGTCTACCAAATCCAC
>JAOPUL010003032.1:34877404-34887864 GCA_027564515.1 Octopus rubescens | reverse complement strand
AGGAAATTATCCAGGTGCTGTTTGAAAGTTTCGGGGTCTTTTTTTGTCTTAACTTCTTTGGGGATGAGGTTGAACAATAACAATGATGAGTGATGTAATAGAAGTAATGTAACCCAGAAGAGATAATAAAAGAAATAATACATTATATATTTGCTTAATCACTCACTGACTAGAGTGGCACAGTGGAGGCATGCTGGGCACATAGATAAGAGGTCTGTAGATCAAAACTATGCTCTGCAAAGAAATGGTTACTATTTTTTTTATATTTGTACATCGCAACTGAGTTGTCTACAAATATACCGTCCACACACATGCATATATACCTATAGGTGTAGATAAAAATTATATTATGCAACAGAAGTTTATACAGGTTCAAGGGGTCATCAACTAACAGGGGTACGTACACCAAAACCCAAGTAGTATATTGGCAGAGATGAAAGCAATAACAATGGGACTTTTTGATTAGTATATATGATTGGAGAGTGAGATTTTGTTATTGTTTAGTCTGATCCAGTATACATATGGCTAGAGGTGTTCCAACTGTTTTTTGTTTCTTTTTGAGATTACATTACTTAGAACTACTTTATTCAGAAAGTCCTTAATTTTTCAGACAGTACGATATAATTTGAAGGTGATATAACTGCAATTTATAGCAGGTCAGGAGACTATGGTGAAGCCCCCTAAAGTGTCAGTGACAAAACGAGCTGGTGTATGTTGTTTTGGGCAACATTTTAACAGATCCTTTGTGAATTTTTATGTAGCTAGTTGAGGTGTTATAAGAGATATCAGTACAATATGCAATGTTTTCTGGGCATTTACTATTATTTCACTATTAAGAAATAGCAATATTTGACATTTCAGTTGGGATTTCAATAATGCTTACATCCCGGATACTTTTATAAAAATCAATAACTACAAATGTCAATGACTTGTATCCATGTATGTTGCATTATATCTCTTGAAAAGCTAATTTACCTCTTAAGGGACTGGTTCACCTTATTATGAATAAATATTATTATTTTAAGGTAGAGTTCACCAATGTAAGCTGCTGTCTATTCATGCTCTTAAAAGTCTTAAAACTTAAACAAAATATTGACAAATAACCCCCAATTCACATCCTACGATATTAAAAATAAAGAAAGAATACATTGGATATTGGTTTCCAAGATAGGTTAAGGCATAGCTTTGTGGTTAAGAAACCTGTTGCCCAACCACATGGTTTCAGGTTCAGTCCCACTGAACTGGCACCTTAAGGAAATGTCTTCTACTATAGCTCCCAACCTAACCAAAGTGGTGTGAGTGAATTTAGTAGATGGAAGCAGAAGAAAGCTTGTCATGCATATATTAATATTTATTATATAAGTATGTATGTATTTGTGTGTGTGCATGCATGCATATGTGTGTATGTGTGTCTGTGCATTTGTTTACATTTGCACTCTATGAAAGTTGCTGGCTATGAATGGCACTGTCACTTTTCCTGTCAACAACTTATTTGCTTGCTTTACACCCTTAAAGATGTGCGGAATAAGAGATTTCTTCCTTGCTTGTAAAACAGGTGAGGGTTAGCAACAGGAAGTGCATCCAGCTTAAAATGCCTTCATCTGTAAAACTATCTGATTAGGATGGACCTAGGTGGGTCTAAACAATCAGGAAATACTGACACTATTAGAATCTGAGACAGAAGAACATGTTTATATTTTTTTTATATAAACCTTTTAGCATTTAAATCGACCATATTCAGTCCAAATATTATACTTGTTTTATTTTCAAACTGGCGAGATCCGGCCTCTTACACCCACCTTACAATGTCATTCTAAAAATAAACAATTACATAATCAAAATCACAAGCTATGAGGTAATGCATGATTCATTCAAAAGAATGTGAATAAATAAGCATTAAATTTGACAGAATAATCTGAATGCTAAAGGGTTAAGCAATGATATCAGGTGATATGACCCTTTCCTTTTTAACCATTTTCTTCTGTTTGGCATCAGTCTACCAAACATCAAGGGTCTTTCAAAATGTGTATGTGAATTGCTAGAATATAAGATTTTGCAACATTCAGCCAAAGAAGGAACTTTCATATGTTATCATTCAGTATGCTAGAAATAGCAGTGAAATCTCCCTGAAATTATAATCTACCATCTTAAAAAAGGAAGGATGTACTGGATAATGAAGCTGTAGATATTTAAAAAATGGTAGGATCACTGCTGGAACATCTTTGATTATTGATCTACTTGATCAGCGCCAACATAGGGCTAAACAACAAGAATTATAATGATATTCCCTTCGTCCAACTCAATCCTCATCTCTAATCATCTGTCTCATGATTTTCACTGTAGTGCACTTACCTACCTAGCCACATTATCTGTTCCTCTATATTATTTCTCTCTCCCTCTTTTCAGATGGGGAAGCCATGTATTCACCTCTTCAGCAAGATACTTGCTCCTGTCCCTCTATCATACTTTCATATCCCTCAATACTATACCCTACTCAGTTGAAGGATCTAGTCTTGTGGGCATTTGGTGACATAATAAAAGCACCCACTACACTCTGTGAAGTGGCCAACATTAGGAAAAGCATCCAGCTGTAGAAACCATGCCAAAGCAGATATTGGAGCTCAGCATGGCCCTCTGACTCATCTGTTCGTGTTGAACCATCCGACCCATGCCAGTATGGAAAAAGAGATGTATAATGACGATTGTGTTATCATTTCTAGCCAATGTGAAGGGAATTCTAATTGTTTTTGTTGTTGCTCTGTTTTTTAATCTAGTATAATTGCAGCAAATGAATAATGAATTAACTCTTGTAATACTGTTATGTGGTTGGTGTTAGGAAGGGCATCCAGCTGTAAAATCCTGCCAAAACAAAACCACAGGAGCCTGGTGCAGACTCCGGCTTGGCCAGCTCCGGTTGTACCGTCCCACCCATGCTAGCATGGAAAACGGACGTTAAAGGATGATGATGATGATGATGATGATGTTTATGGCAAATCACAGAAGGAAACGCAGTACCTATGATATTTTTCAGAGAGCTGGGCCGAATGCTTACTTCAATAGAGTGTACTCTGCTAAAGGTACTCTTCGGATAGAAGGTGGTGGTGCCACACATTTTTAACCACATTGTATTACTGGTTTCTCATTCTTCATTCGCAGAGATAATAAAATATATTTATTCTAGAAGAATTACAACTTGGAACCACCTTAATGTACCAGCAATCAAAGATTCCCCCATCACTACTTCAGCAAGCATAGAGAGAAGTTTATATTCATTGATGAGGTCAGAATAAGACCAAAACATGCTCAGAATAGTCCCCCCATGATTGCCCAAATAATTGAAATATCAATATTATTTTTCACTGATATAAGTATTTCTAGTTATTTCTTTTTAATGTTCTTTGCATTAAACATATTAATACTAACATCTGTATAGAAAAGATAAAAATACTAAAATACTGAAAATCTGATGAGTTAAGATAGAAGGAACTTATTAGTTAACACCAGGTGTAAATAAATAACTTTTGTTTGTAACAATTTAATGAAATTACCTGATTTCTTACGACTTCTTGTAAATTCTTAGATGTTCTTGTTTTGTAACTTTGGAAACATCTTGTCTGGACATTTTTCCTCCTGTTAAAATAATTAAAAATGTTTGTGTCATGAATATCTACCATATATTCCTCTACTTCAAATAACTTTCTATATAATGTTAGACAAACAACAAAGTTCACATTCATCATTCTCGTCTTTGTTTTAAACCTGTTTTCCATAATGACAAATTATTAAAGAGGCCAACCATACAACAAATCACCAATTGCTGGCATTTCTTATCTTTTCTCTTTGACAAAACATTCTGACATTTCACTTCTTTCCATTCTTCAAGTTCTTCTTTTCTATGCCCCCCCCCCACTCTCCTGCAGCAGCACAGTTTTTGTCTATACCATTTCATCAACATCCGTTTTCCATGCTGGCATGGGTTGGACGACATATATTCTTTTATGTATTTCAAGCAGCCCAAAGGCTGTGGCCATGCTAGAGCACCACCAGTTATATACAAAAGGTTTCTTTCACCTAGAAGGTCCGGTCCGGGCATATGCACACAAGCCACCGGACTATATATGTATATCTGTATATGTCCGTCTGTCCCTGGTCCTTATGTCTGTCTGTCTGTCTGTCTGTCTGTCTCCAGCCCTTATGTCCGTCTGTCCCCGGTCTTTATGTCTCGTCTGTCCCCGGTCTATATGTCCGTCTGGCTAACAGTCCTCAGTTCTTATGTCTGTCTGTCTGTCTGTCCCTGGTCTATATGTCCGTCTAACTACCAATCGCCTGTGTGCTGCCACATAAAAAGCACTCATGAACGTGCCACATAAAAGCACTCGTGCCGAGAGTCTCGTGCCAGTGGCATGTTAAAAGCACCCAGCATACACCATAAAGTGGTTGGCGATAGGAAGGGCATCCAGCCGTAGAAACCAAGCCAAACCAGATTGGAACCTGGTGCAGCCCCCTGGCTTGCAAGCTCCGGTCAAACCATCCAACCCATGCCAGCATGGAAAACAGACGTTAAATGATGATGATGATTATATACATATTATATACATACACAAGGTGAATTCCAGAACATTTGAATCTTTTTTTTTTTAGGAGAGGCAGATTATTGTCATCTTAGTAAATCCTTAATATACATTAATATATCCTTAACCCTTTCACCTAATAAGCTGACCCGTGTTAAGCTGGGGAAAAATGCTACAGAAACTTATAAAATCCACCAGACCGCTGATGGATTAACTTTTTTGCTGGTACAAGAGATTCAAGGTAAGAAAAGCAGAAGGATGGCAGATCATCAGAACTGGTTGAGAAAATTCACAATTTTCTGACTGAAGGCTGCCATGTACCTATTAAGACCTCAGTGATGAGCATCTTGGTAACCAACTATTTGACAGAGATGGCCTTCAAAACTATTCTTTGCCCTTCCTAGAAGCCACACCTTGCTCCTTGTGACTTTTGGCTGTTCCCCAAGTTGGAGAACCTCAGGGGCAATCATTTTGAAGTTGAAGGAAACTGTGACAAGAGTCCTGGACACCTTCACTTTGAAGGACTTCCATGGGGCCTTCATGAAGTGGGTGAAATGCTATAATAAGTACATTGAAGTCAGAGGATCCTACTTTGAAAGAGATTAGAGTTTTGGACTTCTTTGAAATTAATAAATGTTTCTCCTGAATAAGTCTGAAAACTTCTAGAACACACTTTCTATATATATATACGCACGCATGCACACACATACATATATATATATCTTTTAATCAGAAGAGAAGGTAGAACCCCTGATCCTTTTTTTGCCTCCAAGACATGGAAGAGAGGGAAGAAAAAGAAATGACCAAACCTGAGACCTGGTCTGAATGCTTGCAACAGAGTTACTTAAGTCTTTCCCTATCTATGAAGCTGAGGCCATCAATGACTTCTCTCCACTCTTCTCGACTCTGGTCTGTTGGCTCCCTGCTTTTCCAGCTCCCATCTCCAGCTATTTTAAGACATCCTCTCTTCCGCCTCCCTTGTGGGTTTTAAGTTCCCTGAAGGAAGGCCTTCCTCTCCCAGCTCTTGTTGGGTTTTCAATTATCCTCAATTCTTTTGTAACTTTGCTTCTTTTCTAAGTAGGGGGGGGTGTTGGCCCTATACAAACCCATTTTTACCCTCCGGGAAGAGGTGGTCCCTATCCTTTGACTTGTCCAGCATGGGAGGCATTGGCATAGCTCTCAGGTAATTGAGGCACACAAGCCACCACACAACAACAAAAAACTGGATCTTGTGGTGGATTCTGATAAGGTCACACCCCCCCTCCCCTCAGTGCCAAGTGGTCGTGGCAAACTAGGAGACAGATTAACTTTATCATCCAGGAAGGTCATGGTGGGATTTCAACTCAGAACATACAAAAAACTGGGATAAATACCACAAGGCATCTGATCTCATCTTCTAACAGTTCTGTTGGTCTACAATTCAAGATCGGTACCTTTTTTTTTTATCAACCTAGGAATGGTAAAAGGCAAAATTTCTTTATAGTAAATGTTAGGTTTTGAGTTGGATCAACTAAATCCTGCATTGAATAAGATTATGTCTAGAAAATGGGATGAAGAAAGCCATTGGGGGGGGGGGGCATCATGTGTCACGTTTACAGTAGTCACATGAACCAATGAAGAGTCATTATGCAGTTGGCTCAACCTCCTAAAAATAGCAGCCAAATCTCCCTTAAATCACATCCAACCATCTTTAAAAAAAAGAAAGAGCACATTGGATAATATAGTCCAAGATTCACAATGACAGAAATAAAAGGCAAGGATTGCTATGGTCAAAATAACTTTTGCTCTTTGGTCTGCTTTTTCAAGGCTGACCTGGGGCTAAACCACAACAAATCAATTGCATGTTTTGATGTTTTACCATCTTCTCTAACGATCTAATTACTTCCTATGCTTTCTGCTTTACTTAGAACTATTGCCATGGCAACATGGTTAATAAATGGTGCTCTGAGATCAGATTTAACAAGCTTATTTCAACATGCCGTTACAAAACTCATTAAAATAAAACTTCAAATACATGAAAATATTTATGGTCTCACCTCAGAGAAAAACTGGATTTCCTTTGATCAATTATCGATAATTTGTTCTCATTTAATTTCCAAGTCAAACTGTTTCTGCTTATGATCTGCTGTTGTTGTTGTTGGTGGTGCTGTTGTTGTTGTTGTTGTTCTTTCTGCTGTTCCTTGCCACCATGTGATTCCAGTAAATAAATCTCAACCAAGTTGTCAGCCATGTGTGATAGGAAGTTGTGGAGTGGACTCTGCCTAAAGGATGCAGCTGTCTTCTTTGTAGAATAGAACTACAACACATGATGGATAATCAAAGAACATCAACAACTAAAAAAAAAAACAATCCCTCAACTGATTATTAGAAGGAAGATTTCCACAGAAATAGATCAATGCACCACCAGACTGACTCCCAGAATGGAAATCTTCCTTATTTTACTGGTTATTTAGAATCAATAATTTTATATAACTTGTAAAGTATTAGACCACCAGAAAATAGGCAGTATTACAGTTACAACTACATATATATACCTTTTAAATATATATATATATCATTTACTGTCCACTTTCCATGCTGGCATGGGTTAGACAGAACTTGCTGAGGTAGATTTTCTATGGCCGGATGCCCTTACAGTGACCATCTGTTTCCGAGAAAGGTAATATTTACCCATGGCCTATCATGTTTTCTATGGAAGACTAGAAAAGAACAACATCGCTTATGTAACAGTGATGCTTGTTTACGATGATCACGTGATAAGATGAAGGTAAACACAAATACACACATATCATCACCATTTAACGTCCATTTTCTATGCTGGCATGGGTTGGATGGTTTGAGAGGATCCAATGAGCCACGGGGCTGCATTATGCTCCATGTCAGATTTGACATGGTCTTCCTAATGCCAACCACTTTACAATGTGTACTGGATGCTGTTTTGTGCCACTGGCACTAGTGAGGTTGCCAAGTATATATATATATATATATATGTGTGTGTATATATATGTATATATATATATATATATATGTGTATGCCAGCATGGAAAATAGAAGTTAAATGATGATGATTATTATTTATATATATACACATGCACAAACACACAACAGTCTTCTTTCCTGTGTCCATCTACCAAATCCACTCACAGGTCTTTGGTTGGCCTGGGGCTATGGTACAAAACACTTGCTCAGGGTGCCACAAAGTGGGACTGAACTCGAAATTTCATGGTTGGGAAGCAAACTTTTTCTCAACAGAATCATGCCTTACCTATAAAAAGGGAATAAATGAAGTTTACATACATACAAATGCGCGTGTGTGTGTTGGGTATTAAACACAGATGCATACACACTTTTTAAATGTTTTTGTTTGTGACATAGACAAGTATAAGTGTTGCATAACACTGTCAACCTCATCCTTATCTTTTATGTTTTTAAGTTTGCTTACAACAATCAGCTGACAGTTGTACGGAACATAGTCACAGGTAAAGCTTTAACACTATTCCAGGTATTTTTAGTCTGGAATAGGCAGAGGAATAGTTCTGTGGTTAAGAAGTTTGCTTCCCAACCACATGGTTTCAAGTTCAATCCCACTGCATGACACCTTGGCAAGTGTCTTGTACCATGGGCCTCAAACCAACCATAACCTTGTGAGTCGATTTGGTAGATGGAAACTGAAAGACTTGTGTGTGTGTGTGTGTGTGCATATGTGTCCTTGTCTTTACCGTTACTCTAAGTTTCAGGTTATCATTTCTCAGAAGATTGGAAAGATCACCCAACAATGTATTTATATGACAAAACTTTACAATACATATTGAATACTCATTTTTCCCTTCTTGTCTGCATAATTCTTTCAGCTACAATTCATACAGTTTATTTATATCAGTCGAATGGTCTGTTATTCTGGTGTTTCTACAGTGAGCAACTGCTTCCTCAGATAAATCAGATTGGTCCAGGCTGACTTATCCAAAGAAGTAGTTCCAACTGTGAAAACTCCAGTGTATCAGGTTAGTCAACCGGACTAAACAAAGTACTGCACTCTACTTTTGTATTGAGTACTTCCTCTAAGGATCATATTAGCTGACAACTGACGTGTTAGTGTGTGTTGTATTAGTCTAATTCTGTAGATAAAGAAAATTGTAAATTAGGGTAACCTACAAAGTTAGAATGTAGCGCTTCCAAAACACAAGGATTTCGTTCAGTCTGATTCACCTGCAGCAGTATAGTCCGTAATGTGGTTAACAAAACTTCTCGAGTTGGTTCATCTAACAAACAATGGTAGACCCTCATCAAAGCCTGAATTGCTCCAAGACGTATTCTCCAGTTCCATCTGTCTTCATTTGCTAAGAGATATAAAAGAGAAGTAGTATAATAATAATAATAAATATTATTTTCTTCTGATATTCTGGATTATCCATTTTACCTCTTCCTATATCAGCCGACCTTCAGGCTGGGAGCAAAAAGCACGAGGCCCAATTATTTACCATCTGCTCTTCATTATTTCTCTATCTATTGTGCTTTCATTATGACTCAACTGAGAGTTATCACAAACCAAAGAGGTGACTCAAAATGCTAGAAATAACAGCCATATCACCTTATAATCACACCTTTAAAAATAAGATAAACTGGAAGATGTGGTCTGGATCCACTGAATGGAATAGTCAAAGCTGAAATGTCTTTGATTATAGGTCTGCTTAATCAAGGCTGATTACTATATTGTGATTGCACACACACACACAGAGTTAAGTAGTGAACAAGTTGATTGCAGGTAGAATGGACCCTTTTATTTATTTATATATTATGTATTTATGTATGTATGTGAACATACATACACATATATATTGCATAAATTCATAAAAATGAGACAATTTTGAAAACAATGAAGTTACATCAAATGTAATTTGGCCATCATTAACTTTGCACAAACCATTTATTCTTATTTATTTTCTACATAACCCCACACAACAAAGCTACAAGTCTCAAGAACTTTGTGCCCTATCCACTGAACTAATATAATAGGTCAAACTAAACAACATAGCAGCCAACCTCCCTCATTAAATTTAAATGGAGACCACACGTTTTAAGTCCTACATTTCAGGTTATTATACTTCATGATGATTTAGTAATGGTAGAATCACTAATTAAATTTACAATGAACACTGCTTAGCCTTTTGTACATTTACTTAATGATTCACCCATCATTTGGAGGGAGACATCTATGCTTCACCAATGAGATCATAAGACTGAAACATGTCCAAGGTTATCTCCCCTACTTGCTGAAATAATTAAAATATTAGTCAATGACTAATAGTATTTTTCTTCTCGCCGTATCATTATTTTAGATGAATTTTAATGATTTCTTCATTAAATATGTTAATACTAATTCAATAAGTATTTCTCATGTAGAAATGATGATGATGATGGTATTTAAAAGTAATCAACTGCCTCAACATTTCAATTCTATATATCTGGTAGAATTGGATAGAGTCTAGTCAACTGTAATAGTTAATCAGATTATTCAAGAAGGTGTAATCCCTAGTGACTGATGCAGCAGCATCACAGTCAGCTGCTACAAAAGGGCAAAGAAGATGCCTTAGATAGAAGTAATTATAGAGGCATCAAATTGCTGGACCAGGTGATGAAAGTTACGGAGAGAGTTGTGGAACCCAATTAATTAGGAACAGAAATAGACGAGATGAAATGCAGTTTGGCTTTGTCCCAGGAAGAAGCACCACTAATGCTATTTTCATAGTCAGGTAAATGCAAGAGAAGTATTTAGCTAAGAACAAAATGTTGTACTTGACATTTCTTGATCTAAAGAAAGCCTTCGACAGAGTACCCCACTCTGTGATATGGTGGTCTCTGAGGGAGCTAGGGTTAGACGAATAGCTTGTG
>JAOPUL010003032.1:34864348-34874816 GCA_027564515.1 Octopus rubescens | reverse complement strand
CCCAGTTCGTAACTGGTACTCACTTTATTGACCCCGGAAGGATGAAAGGCAAAGTCGACCCCGGCGGCATTTGAACATACAGCATTAAATATTAATTTCATTATTAAGTTTCATGCTAATTATGTCTCTTAGTCATTTATTCTCTAAACTGTTGTTAATTATTTATGCCAATTAAAGTACAATACTGTACATCTAATTAGTCAGTCCTGCATCATTATTTCAACATGTACAGCAAAGTCTGTTTCACAGATCTCAATTCTAGTGAGACTGAAACATGCTTCGGTCGTTTACTCTATTTGACAAAATAGTTAAGATAATATTAGTCAGTGACTAATAAAGTATTTTTCTCACTGCACAACAATTATTTCTAATTAACATGTTTAATTAATGCTTACTGCATCAGATATGTTAATAGTAACTCAACTCAGGCAAGGCACTTAGTCTGGCATGCTACCATTTTCTGTCACTTTGCCACTGAAGAAAAGATAAAAATCAATAAATTGACTTCTAAGAATGGAACAAGAGTGAAAATTGGTTGGGAAAGAGTGCAGTGAACCGAGTCAGGTCCAGTACATGATTAATACTTGTTTTATCGACTGTGAAAAGATAAAAGGCAAAAACAAAATCGTCAAACTATAAATTCATGACAAAGAGACATAAAAGTAAATATTGTAAAGTAGTTCAGTCGAACAGTCTTTGATTTCTGCCAACTCCAAAGCATTGAAGCAAGTAATAATTTAACAGGTAATAACAATAATTGATTATGGAAATAATTATATTTTACAAGAGGGAGTGTTACATTGATTGAAGGAATGAAGGTTGGACCTCATAATGGCTTTTATGTTCACATCCTGGCACTGGTACCATACTGTGTCTTTGGGTAATGCCAAAATGATTGTGTGATGGTAAGGAAAATATTTTATCCATCAATGGCTAATGTTATTTTCACTACTCTGACAAATACGGGAGATAACTTCATGCATGTTTCAGTCTTGTTAGACCTCATCAGTAAGGTATACTCTTTACCTTACTTGTCAAAGTAATGATGAAGGAATCCTTAATTAAATGTACAAAATTGTACTCTCAATGCTTGTGAAGTCCTGTTTCTCCCTCCAGGATATGCAGTTGTCTCCCCTTTGACCTGGTGTAGTCCTACCTCCCTCCAGCTGGTGCAGTCCTGCCTCTCCCTCCAGCCAGTGCAGTTCTTTGTCTCCCTCATGGATGTTCTACTGATTCAAGGATGGGAAACTCGAGTGTGTGTGTGTGTCTGCTTGCAACAATGTGGACCTCTAAAACAATCAGTAAAAGCCTAATACATGCTATCA
This sequence comes from Octopus rubescens, assembly GCA_027564515.1. Lineage (NCBI taxonomy): Eukaryota > Metazoa > Mollusca > Cephalopoda > Octopoda > Octopodidae > Octopus > Octopus rubescens. Next base: position 34,873,491 of record JAOPUL010003032.1, on the reverse strand, counting down.
ACTCATATTCACTGGTGAATGATGGCTGTAGTTAGTTAGATATCCTAATTAGGAGGTTAATGGTTCAAAACAACTCATGAATAAAATGAGAATAAGCTAAAAAAAATGCTGATAAAATATGTGAAAGGATTTCAACTTTGTCATATTTTTCCTAGAAACAATCTCAAAAGAAACCATTTCTGCAGAAGACTTACCTGGTTTTCAGATTCTTTCCAATCAACAAAGATATCGTTTTTTTTGTAGAAACTAATAAAATAAAAATTTGTTTTGTGTGTAGTTGTAACAGGTTGGACAGAATCACAACAGAATAAATAATAGAAGTGATGAGATGATTTTAATGTTTTACTGCTAATTAGTTTTTCAGTTTTTAATGAGAGAGAAGTAACATCAAAGAAAGTTTTTTAAATAATTAATAACAGAAACTAAACTTTAATAACTCAAAAATGTTTTTCAAAATCTCGTAAAGATTGTCAGTTTGAATAAACATCCTTAAATGTTTTTCTTTTCCTTTATACAACATTTTTCTTTCTCAAAGAATCAGCCTTGAAACCTAAGGATCCTCTTTTGCACCTCATAACATAAGAACTCATAAATATAGGTTGTAAATTTGTATAAGTGTAGGCATGGCTGTGTGGTTAAGAAGCTGACTTCCAAATCACATGGTTTCAGGTTCAGTCCCACTGCATGACACCTTGGACAAGTGTCTTCTACTATAGCATTGGGCTGAACAAAGCCTTGTGAATGGATTTAGTAGGGCTGAAAGTTTGTTGTGTGTGTGTGTGTGTGTATGTGTATGTATATATATATATATGTGTGTGTGCATGTTGGTTTGACCAACACTAGTAATTTCTCTGAACAATACAATATGTGAAGCAAGAAGAAGTTTAATCCATGACCTAAGGGCCTGACATCTATCAGATTTATTATTTGATTATCCTAATCTTAATCCCTGGATCTCAAATAATCTTACCAATTCTGTGCTGTTCCATGTGAAATGTCTTTTAGCTGAATCTCTCTTTCTTTCGGTTCTTTCATTTTAACATGATTTTCAGCTACAAATCCTGAGAATTTAAGCAACAATAATTAGATCAAATCTGAATCTGAGATTTAGAAATTGTTTATATTTTAATATTCCATTTCAGGGTTTAGCTGTAGAAATAAAGGTTGTCGAGTCCCAGGATCAGATTTAAATTTTTAATAAAACCTGTAATTATGGTAGATCTATCTTTGTTTATCAATGATCCATTCATCATTGTTCCAGGATAACACAGTATGCTCAATTATGAACCATGTTATGTTTATCATGGATTCATCTATAACACAGGTCAGCAATCAGTTAAAATATTCTTCTTGAACTGCAAAAACCAGCCCCTGGGACCACCCACAATGCAATGATTATCACTTGTGTTTACATGACTGTGCTGCAAGGCTACATATTTGTTTTATATGGATTTATGTACTCAAACCCATTAACATGAGACCAATGAACAGAAATAACATAAAGGGGTCTGATCCTAACAAACAATGCAGATGAGTGGATTCTCTACAGAAAAAAGCAGAGAGAATCGAGAAAATATGTGAAAATGGAAGCTTCTATGGTGTGGGCCACGAGTTTGGTGTCAATGAATCTACCATTCATTCTATTTCCAAAGAGTGAGAAAACTCATTTATCAGTTCTTTTGGCACCAAACCCTCGTTATAAACAATAATAGATGTAAAATGAATTAGTTTTCTATGTTTCAACTATAAATAAAATTTAATGCCAATAACAATTATAAGAAAATGAGAGGAAAACAAACAAACAAACCTGTTGAATGTCTTTGGGAAATCTCTTCTTTTGTATTTTGCCAATCACTGTTAGATATGCTGCAATATGCTAAATATTGAAGGATACGTAATACTGTTAAGTTCCTCTTTGCTGCTTCTGCTAACACATTCAAGGCAACAACATAGTCCACCCAGCTGGAGAAATGGAGGAGTAAAAGGAAAAGAAAATATATAAGATTCAAATGTTTAAATTCAGTTTTATTTAAGAGAGATGAAATTATTTGTGTTTTAAGTCTGCCATAGGTACAATGCTACATTATTGTGAGTGAATTTTGTAGATGAAAACTGAAAGAAGCCTGTTGTAAAAATGTGAGGGTTGACAACAAGGGCATACAGCCATAGAAACTGCCTCAAATACTGTCCAACCTATGCAAGCATGGAAAAGTGGACATTAAATGATGATGACACACATATATATATATACATACAGGGTGTCCCTCCAAAATGTCATCACATTTTGACTCCCCCTAACTCATTGAATTTTTCATTTCTTTTCAGGTCAAATTGATCCTAATAATGGCAGAAGTATGACTAGGTTTTGAAGACAAAAAATTTATCATAAAGTGCTACAAGAGTACGAAAACATCATGGAAGTGCAAAGACAATTTAGAAGACATTTTCACAGAGCTCCACCAATGTGGCGCACCATTTCTCACATCTGAGATAAGTTTGAATCAGATGGAATTGTGCAAAACTTCGAAGTTTTGGCCCGTTTAGCCTTCATCAGACTGTGTGTGCGTGTGTGTGTATATATATATATAATTGAATGAGAATTCAATGCAATAAGAAGCAGGAGTGCCCATGCAACATCTTATAGCTTCCTCAAAGTCATCAAAAATCTAACAGGCATTAGCACCTATTATTTCCTGCCATTGATGTCATTTCACCTGGTTGAGCAAAACACTATTCATCTTGGTAGTTGGAAACATAACCTCTCTTCTTATATTGAAGTTCTTACATTTGGTTATAAAATGCTCCAATAAATGCTTCCATAGTCCCAAGAGGTTCCAAGGGCAGCTGCTTAGCTCCTATTTCAAATTGTAATATGTAAACATCTATCGAATATAGCATTCCCATAAGATCTGGTACTTATTCTCAACAAACAGAATTAAGTTTATTAATTAAACACACAATGAATCTGAACTGGAGACTTATTTATCAATTGAAAGTACCGTACTTTATTTAATCAGATACTCCTTAGAGCTAAATGTCCTAAGCAAGAAGATATCTGGTTATAAAATATGTTGTAATGGGTTATTTTTACTTGAAATTCAGCTTGTAATAAATCATACATCTTTATAGAAATGTTTAAGTGTAGACTTACCAAGAAGCTGAGTTCAGATTAAAAGTGCATTGTATCAATGAGGAAAGGGAATCAACAAAATATTGTTGCTTCTTCTTGTTAGTTGGATCTCTGACCATTCCATCCTCTGAATACAATGTTTGGTATTTCCAAACATTTAAGGCATGCCACAAAGGAGCACTAAGTTCATGCATACTTTTACTCACCCATGAACTGTGACGGGAAGGACAAGAGATTTCAGGTGGGAATGGTTCACTTTGGGCCTTACTTGACAGCTAAAATAGACAAAATCAAGGCAAAAATGTTACTACTACTACTACAGCAAAACCACCACCACCACCAACAACAACAACAGCAATAATAACAACAACTACATCAACAACCACTCCCCACCCTTTTCCTTTTGTAAATCTTTTGTCTGCTAATACAGAAGCCAACCATTCTAATAACTTCTCTAAATAGGGTTTTATATTCAAGGAACATATTTGGACACATGTTCTTAAATCAGTTTAAAGTATTATGACAATATCAGTTATTTCTTCACCCATCATCAGACACTTATTACAAGGGAAGAGAACCATTTCTTTATAATTGGTTGAATGTTGTAAATAGATTATATCAAGGATACAACATGTGTGTGTGTGTGTGTGTGTGTGTGTGTGTGTGTGTGTTGTGATTGTTTAACCACAGGTCAGACCTGATCAAACAGACCACTCATCAAAGACATTCCAGCCATGACTATCTTGTCCGTTTTGTCAATCTAGGAGTATATTGTCAAAGATGGTATTCATTTCTTTTTTAGATGTTCCTGTTTGAATTGAGGGAGATTTAACAGCTATTTCAAGAGCAAAGCCTGAAACACATAAATGCCATTCCAATGTCTGTTTGCCAATGATAATTTCTTCTCTATTGTAAAATGTAAAATTTTTTTAGTTCATATTTTTAATTTAATAAAATTAATTTTCTCTTTCTAATTTTGGCACTAGGCCAGCAATTTTTAGGGAAGGGTAAGTCAATTATATCACCTACCATCCCCCAGTATCCAACTGGTATTTATTTTATTAATCTCAAAAAAGGATGAAAGGCAAAGTTGACCTTGGCAGCATTTGAACTCAGATCATAAAGCTGAAATGCTGCTAAGTATTTGGTCAATTTTGTCAGTTTGTCACCTGAATTCAATGAAATTAATAATACAAATACCAACATCTGTTGATGAATAACTAAATATATTTAACACTAACAATAATGTTACAAGCCCTTCTATCATTTGTATTACTCAGACACAATAAGAATCTATTTTTTAGCTGAATTTTATCATTTTCTGTAATCACAGACAGCTGGTACGAATTTACAAGTTTTTTTTAATGATATATATAAATTAAACTGTTTATAAATACGCTAGAATTACAAAAAATAGAGATTTTAAAAATGCAGATGTCTTCCACAGATATTGCCTTAGAAACATAACTGAGAATGTCTTGAAATGACCACATCATGACTGAAGAATTCATGGCTCCAGCTGGGCTGAGTAATCTACAGAATAACATTAGTGTCACATACTACACGTGTCTACAAAAAGAGTGAAAGCAGGAGATGGGTGGTACATAGGAGGCAAACCTTTTGAGAACTGATTGAGGATTGGGTAAAAGGACCTGACAAATAGGGATCTTGTCTGGGAGAAGGTTTCTAACAAGGCTTATAACTATGTTAGATGATGAAGAGATCTCATTTCCTGATACTCCATCAGGAATGAAAGGAACTAAGCTAAGCTAAAACTTAAGTAATTTACAACTTGCATTAAGAATCTATTTCTGAGAATAGATCTGTAACATTTACAGTTGAGATTAGACAAAGATGCTTATTATATACAAACAGATATCTAAACAATAGGATTATTCAGTTATATTCCTGCTAGCTTTATTGAAAGAACAATCAATATCTTCATCAAAGTAAAACATTAAATAAAAGTGCAAAAGAAAATATTTACAACAACCGGTGGGAGTAAATCTGTTTTGAAATTATGAGAAAATAACTCATAATTTGCATCGTCTTCAAGATCCTCATCAACCAAGATAATGTCAGCAACTTGTATAATAAATCTGAACAACAAATGAGCATCTGGATGTTTGGTGTAGAAGGATGCAAAGTCAGAAAGACCTGAAAAGAAAAAGGGTTTTTTTTTTTGTCAAATTTTGAAGCATATGTGTGTGTGTGTGTAGAAAAAGAGACAGACAGACAGACAGACAGACAGAATCATTTCTACATGACCACACATTAATATGAGATCTCTTTTCTAGCTAGATGTAAAACAGTCTTCAAATTTATTTTATGATAAGAATCCTTTTTTGAAAGAGAGCCTCATAGAATATGGTTCCAAGCAGCAGAAAAGACAGAAAGAAAATGAAATTCTGCTAGAGTTAGGATTTCATATACCAGTGGCATGAAAACAACATTCCCAGTAAACACTGTATGATGGTTGATGTTAGGAAGAGCATCCAGCTATAGAAACCACAATGCAGTCTTGTGGCTCACCTGATCTGGTCAAACCATCCAACCAATGCCAGCATGGAAAACAGACATTAAATGATGAGGATGGAAGTAAATTCTAAAACTAATTCTATAAAAGTGAATTCCTTTTTAAATTTTTAATGGGTAAAAAAAAAAAAAAATCTAATAATATCTGTTTAGTCAAAGAGGTTTATTTATGAAGCAAAAATAACAGATCTTAACTACAAGAAACAATATGAAAAATATATGTAAACAAATGAAAAGACTGTAAAAACAATAGAGTTTGTTCAGTTATCACCAGGAAAACAAGTTGATTCATCTCTGCTTGTTTGAAATACACAAACATGAAGATGATTATATTTACTGTCCAGTTCAAATTATTCAAAAATAATTAAGTCACAATATTTTGAGATGTGCCGATAGAATTTGATCCAAATATTAAAGAAAACCATCCAAGCATCATCATCATCATCATTAGTCAACAATTAACTCAGATTAAATTTATTTATTTGTGTGATTTGCTGTGGTCTTAGCTTTGTGAATGGATCTGCCCGACGGAAACTGAAAGAAGCCCATCATATGTACATGTGTGTGTGTTAGTGTGCATTTCCTAGTCTACACATGTGTTCACTCACTGTTTTATAAACAATGTTTTCACCAATGACATCATTTACTTGCAGACCAACACAAAAACATGTCTGGACTTCTTCATATGCATTGAACATGATTCATGATCTTTGTCAATAAACATCTCATTCATTTGGTGTTATTTGTTTCCAGTTCTCCACATAAAACATGTCTGGTGCTGTTGTTGTTTGATAGACAAAGAGATTATTACTTCACTTGGAAACAAATGGGAGTTGGTGAGCAGGAAAGGCATCAAGCTGGAGATAATTTTGCTCCAACGTCTGATGCAAGAATGGAAAAGTAGACATTAAAACAATGATGATGATGATTTGCTGTCTACAACATAGTGATGATAACATATCTCAGCAGCTAAAGAATTAAACTTTATACTCACTGGCAAAGTAAGACTGTAATCTTTTCTTCACTTCTTGCCATCCATCAAGGTGGTTGGCCATTTTGTGGTAATATAAGCGCATGAAGACAAGTTGACAAACCTAATGAGAGAGAAAGATGTCTTTTAACAAGGATTCACTCTTTAAATGAGCAGAGTTTGTAGCTAAATAAAGAATTAATTAAACCAACTTTATATCAGCCTAAGTTCATATGAAAACAACGATGACAGTGATGATAATGATGATGACAATGGTGATGGTGGTGATGGTGATGATGATGGTGATGATGATGATGGTGACGATGATGATGACAATGATGATGGTGATGGTGATGATGATGGTGATGGTGATGGTGATGATGATGGTGATGGTGATGATGGTGATGATGATGGTGATGATGATGATGATGATCGTTATTTTCAGTTTGGGTTACACTTGTTACAACACCCTTGTCAAGTATTTCTGAAATAGACAAAAGGCCTGAAATTTCAAGAGGGGGAGATGTCAATAAAATCGAACCCAGTTCATGACTGGTACTTTATTTTATGAACCCCAGGGAGACAAAAGTCAAAGTTAACCATGGCAGGGTTTGAAACCCAGGCCCACAACTTAAATACCACAATGATGAAAGTATTATGGCCGACAGTCAACTGATTCTGCCATTCCCCTACCTGATGATGATGATGATGATGATGGCAATTGAATCTACACGTGTTGAGAGAGAGAGAGAGAGAGAGAGAGAGAAAGGAGGGATAGTGATAGACAATGAGATAACCCCTCGGCCCCTCACATGGATAGAAAATACACACTTCAGCATTTCTTAAAGCAGGCAACACTGTTTGGAGATTTGGCTACTATTTCTAGCAAGTTAAATTCCCATATAGAGGCTCCCTTATTAACTAGATGGCAGGTGGTTTTGTTGTGTAATGAAGATCTAGCTAAGAGTATTGTGTCCTACTGTATATAAAGTACAAGTGGCCTTGGACAAGACACTTTACTCTATTTATAAGAACATGTCTCAGAAATTATTATAACAAGATGATAATGATGTTTATGAAGCTGACAAGGGCAGTGGTGTTAGTGGTGACCATGCTGGTTTAGCAATGTTAACAATAGCAAGAGTCATGGCAATAGTGATGACAGCAAAAATAGTGGTGGTGGTGATGATGATGATGATGATGATGATGGTGATGATGATGGTGATGGTGATGATGATGATGATGATATTTGTTTTATTTTCTGAGTTCAAATCCTAGCAAGGTCAACTTTGCCTTTCATCTCTCCAGGATCAGTTTAATCAATCAAGCCTACCTTCACCAAAATCTGTCCCTCTGTTAGAAACTATTAATGTTAGCATCATTAAGTCACCACCATTAATGTTCTACTTACCTTCAATTGTTTCATGTGAGTTTCTCTGAGGAATGACTGCTGAGTAAAGTGTGAACTCAATAGGGACAACAAAGCATCTGCCAGCAACAGTAATAATGGTACATGATTGTAGTCAACACAAACCTGTTTTAGGGACATCAGTAAAAGGTCCAAACACTCTGAAAACCAAAAACACTTCAGCAATTGAATCAAATTAAGTATTTACTTTTAAACACAGACAACAAAATCAGTTTTTAACTCCAGAACTTGACAAATATTTTATTTTATTGACCTCGGAAAGATGAAAAAAACAAAGTAGACTTTGGTGGTCAAACACAGAATGTAAAGAGAGATTACTAAATACTGGAAGACATTTTGTTCATTGTTCCACTTATTCTGCCAATGCCCAACCCTCTAGACAGATAACAGATCAGTCAGAAGAGTGGTTGACTGTAGTTTGATATTTTGCAGAACAAGGAACAATATTGACAATGATAAAGAGGCCAGTTTCAAGAATATGAACTACATCTAAAATTGAGGCTAGTTAACTACTTGTTCTCTATGGGACAGAAACTTGGACCATGTACACAGAAATGGAAAAGACGATAGAGATGCCTTTGAAAAGTGGATCTTTCACAGATTGGGTAGGATAAGCTGGAAAGAGAGGAATAACATTTGTTGCAGTATTAGAAAAGTTGGAAGTCCAAAGAATCAAGTCCAAAAAGCTTTCCTATTTTGGACATGCAATGTGCCACAAATCACAGCAGAAGAATATCCTGGCAGGAAGTGTGGTGGAGGAAGAGAGCAAGAGGCTGTCAAAGACATTTGTGGATTGATAGCATCAAAGAATGGACTGGAAACAAGAACTTGGCTGATTGTATATATGGCAGCAAAACAGAGAGGAGAATGGAGACAGGGAAGGCATTTGGCGATTGGTTGAAGGAGGAGAAACATAATGTCCAAGTCAGTCCTTATTAAACTGACCCACATTCAATGACCATCCATAACCCTAACCATCCCCTTCTATTTTCAGGTATAGTAAATCTTGGGAAGACAAAAGTGATGGTGAGTGGGACAGAGGGGGAAGTACTAGTGAGTAAGGTGGACCCATGTGGCAT
>JAOPUL010003032.1:34797338-34808146 GCA_027564515.1 Octopus rubescens | reverse complement strand
TTATTATTATTATTATTATTATTATTATTATTATTATTATTATTATTATTATTATTAAGGCGGTGAGCTGGCAAAATCGTTGGCACGCCGAGCAAAATGCTTACGTTCTGAGTTCAAATTCCGCCAACGTCGACTTTGCCTATCATCCTTCCGAGGTCGATAAAATAAGTACCAGTTTAACACTGGGGTCGACGTAATCGACTAAACCCCTCCCCCGAAATTGCTGGCCTTGTGCCTAAATCTGAAGCCTTTATTATTATTATCATTATTATTAAGGCTGCGAGCTGGCAAAATCGTTAGCACGCCGAGCAAAATACTTAGCGGCATTTCGTCCGTTTTTACGTTCTCAGATCAAATTCCGCCATTACCTTTCTTCCTTTCGGGGTTGATAAAATAAGTACCGGTTGAACACTGGGGTCGATGTAATTCACTTACGCCACCCCCAAGATTGCTGGCCTTGTGCCAAAATTATAAGCCCTTATTATTATTATTGTTCAACATTTGGTAGTTTTAGGCAAATTTCTACTGCCTCACCTGCTGGGGCGTGTGCAGCATTGTGTGTCCTTTTTTGTTGTTGGGGAAATGCAAAGTCTTCCCGGTATTGTATCGCGTCAGTTTGTTTTTGTTATGGGGTCTGGTTGCAGCATTTTGTTGTATTAGTGTTTGTATTGTGTGTGTATTGCGAGTTGTATTCTTCTGTTGAGTATCCGGTTTGTAGGGTACATGTTGTAGTGGTTGTTTAATTTATTGGATATTTACTGTGTAGAGTGTGTCTTGTATTTGTGGATTGTTTTGTTTGGTTTGTATCATTGAATTGATAGTATCTTGCGTAAGATGTGTACTGTTCCCAGCAGGGTTATTTTTTGGATAGTGTGTAGTGTTGAGAGACCAGGTATAGCATCTACAATTTTTGCATTTGTTTTTTATCATACCCAGTGCTCCAATTATTACTGGTATTGTTTTCAACTTCATGCCTCACGTATTGAATACTTCAATTTCGAGGTCTTTGTACTTGCTTTTTGGCAATATTTTTCTCGATTAGACGACGTATGAGGGTACTGCAATTTCTTGCTGAACAACCACATATATTTGTTTATAGTGATCAAATGTTCGTGTTCACATAGACTCACTCCTTCCATCAAATCGACATTACCTGTACAGGTGCACGACGTGCCACATGATGTTGAATTGATCGCAGAGCAACGTGAAATGAAGTGTTTTTCTCAAGAACACAATACATCGCTCGGTCTGTGAATCGATCCCACGATCTCACAATCGTGAATGCATCACCACGTGAGAAGGGACTGCAATATTTATCAGTAAGCAGGTGTTATTTTTCCAATCCTTGATTATTGTCTAGTCGATTGGCTTTTATTTCTTTGTCTATTTGGACAGGCATATCCCAGATAATTGTGACCTGGTCGTTGTTATGTACCTTGTTTGGTACATGTTTATACCATTCCTTGTGAGTTTTTATGTTTTAGTCTTGGCATATTGTCCAGTGGATATAACTACTTACTCGGTCATGTTTGTATATATGTTCAGATTTGGCAAGAACTGGGCAGCCAGAGATGATGTGATCATCTGCCTCATTGTGCTGTTTGCAACTTCTGTATTTGATGTTTTCATTATTCTGTTTTTATAATTGTTTGTATTCAGGCATTGATCTTGTGCAGCTAGAACCAGTCTTTCCGTTTCAGATTTTAGTCCAGAGCTTTTGAGCCATTGTTGGCTTTTACTTATGTTCACTTATTCTCAATCGAGCCTTTAGTATGTTTTGTAGTTCTGTTTTCATGTTTATTTTTTATCTCTTTGACCATTTCTGCTAATGTTGTCATCTGAGATCAGTGTATCAATGTAGTTTGTGTTTTGTATTTTGTCGCCTCCTTGTGAATAGAGAAAAACGTTTTCTATTTTCGTGTTGCTTTATTATATGTATTAGTCTTCCACTTTTTGTTTCTAAGTACTTTTCTAGTCATACTGTTGTTATTTTATAGTAGTTGTCTATCTGTGTCAGGCCGCGGCCTCCTTCTGATTGGGGTAAATATATTCTGTTTATAGCTGCTTTGGGGTGTTGACTTCGGTATGGTGTTAATAGTTTTCTGGTTTTTCTATCTTAGTTTCTCAATTCACTTATCTTCCAGTTTATTATGTTGAAACTGTAATTTATGACTGGTATAGCTAGTGTATTTATCCCTATTATCTTATTTTAAGTATTGAGTTCAGTGTTTAATATTAGTCTAACTCTTCTGTAATATTCTCTTCTAATTTTCTCCTTCATTTCTTTGTGTTGTATTTTAGCTGTTTCATCTATTCCTAGATATTTGGAATGGGTGATTGTGGTCTAATTCTCTGAATTCTGTGTCTATGTCGAGTGCAGTGTTTTCAGTGTTGATTAATTTGCCTCTCCTCAGTGTCTATTATTATTATTAAGGCAGTGAGCTGGCAGAATTGTTAGTATGTTGGCATTTTGCTCCTCTTTACATTCTGAGTTCAAATTTTGCTGAGGTTGATTTTGCCTTTCATCCTTTTAGGTTCGATAAAATATGTACCAGTTGAACACTGGGGTCGATGTAACTGACTCATCCCCTCCCCTGATATTTCTGGCCTTGTGCCAAAATTTGAAATCATTTTTATTATTATAATTATTATCATTAGATAAAGTATTTGTTAGATCAGCAAATAAAGATGGCTTGGAGTGTTTAAGATTTCAGCTGGTCATCTATACAGATCACAAGTTTGTGCTCTGCACAGTCAACCTACTATATAAGACATAAAGGTTGGGGTTCAGGGCCAGAAAACTATATGTGCAGTTTGCAATGCAAAACAAGCATAAACAAAAAGCCTAAAGTGATCAGATTGGTGAAGTAGTTAAGTAGTTATCATGGGTGAGAACTATTAAAGTAAAATCAATAGGTTTAATTAAGTTAGAAAAGAAATGAATGAAGAGGTTACAAAAGACCATTAAAAGAGGAATGGTAACCAATGAACCAGTAAGGACAAAATGCTGTTCAACAATTTTCTTCAATGTTAAACATGAAAATTGTGTTTCCTTTATCTTTTACTTGTTTCAGTCATTGGACTGTGGCCATGTTGGGGCACTGTCTTGAAGGGTTTAGTCAAACAATTGAGTCCACATCTTATTTTTAAAGTCTGGTACTTATTCTATTGGTCTCTTTTGCTAAACTGCTAAGTTATGGGGATGTAAACAAACCAACACAATAACACTCATGCATATACAAACGAACAAACATACACCATACACACACACACACATGTATGTATATAGGTATAAATATATATATATATATATACGATGGGATTCCACACAGTTTCTGTCCCTCAAATTCACTCACAAGGCATTGGTTGAGGTTAATGTATGTTCTTGTAGACAGGAGAAAATGAAGCCACAAATATGTCTTTGACAGACTATTTTTGGCACATGCAGCTCAATTCCAGGCAGATGTGTATAGTTTTCCAGTAGCTCTTTGCTCAATTATGGAATTGCTGCTGATTTTTGGTAATAATTGCTTCTTTCTGGTTCAATTTTTTCTCTTCTTCTGTTTATATATTTATATTCTGTTTATATGTTTATCTACAGTTGCTCTATTTACCTTGGGTTGGGGTTTTTTTTTTTGTTATAGACTGATGCTTCATAAAATGTGTAGGGATTGTTTTACCCTCATTATAATCTTTTGCAGATCTTTGGTTAACGACACTTGAAACTAATGAGTCTATGGATGTTTTACATGTTTTGAGGGAAACTTTAGCTGAGTTGCCAAGTTTTCACCATAGTTAATCAAATAATTGTGGACATTTTATAATGTAAACATTTGATTCGAGAATGCTGAAAGGAAGTTTAGAGAGCTGATGATATTTTCCAGTCAAGTTTTAAGGAGCCAGACCTTCAAAACTTTGAATATCACTATTAGGATTCCATTTCCTTTTGAGTTTTAGTGAGTTTTTTCATCTATTTGTTGGTTTATAAAACCAAAAAAGTACCAGTAATATGCAGTGGTAAAAGCAATAAGCTATACTACTTTATGACTATTCAAAATGGAATAATTAGTGTAAAAAAAAAGCAATGTAAAACAGAAGCTCAGAAGTAAACCAAACATCTTTAGAAATATTGTTTGTAAGAATTAGAGTCTATTTATTTATTTTAGTTTATGTGAATCAAATAATCTTCTAAAAATCCAATCCATTAGACAAATATATTGTTTTATGGAAGAACTACAGTCCAGAATAAGTGCATTATTCAGATAACACATGAATTTAGATAATATTTCTTGGGCATCAATTTGAGTTTTACAGTTTAGTGGAGAAAGATTAGCATTATTAAAGAAGTATTTACTGAAAAATTGCCAACTTTGAATCCACCACATTTTAAGGGAAAATTCACCAGAGTTAAATTTTATTTTTATTTTGTTTGTGTGAAGAAATAAAAAAAAGTATGTCGCCATTGCTAAATCTTGTATTGTGACAGTGAACGTTGAGAACAATCACCAATGTACCAAGGACATTTGCAGGAGTTTATTATTTAAGTTTATGATAGAATAGTGGATGGCCTTACTCAGTACAGCATTGGATAAAATATATTGTGGTGTTTCATTACATTCTTCTTTTATGTTCTGAGTTCAAATCTTGCCAGAAGTTGCCTTTCCCCTCTCAAGTACCATTCAAGTACTGATATTACTTAAATTAACTACACCTGACTCCAGAATTTGTTGTCTTATTTCAATGCTAGAATGTATATTTTAATATTTGATGTGTAAAAGGCATATTTTCTCACTATATCATTTGCAATTTTTCATATACCCAGCCATCCATCTTCCCCACCCATAATTTCTATGAAACTCATCAGAGTAGAGTCCTCAGCTGTGTAGCGGCAGTGTCTTTCAGCTTGCGTAACTGCACAATGTCCTATAGACAGAGTCATCAGTGAGGTGTTTCTAGGCTGAGTCATATTCCTTCATTGGGTCACCACTTGTTATGAGAAACTTGTTACAAAAAAGAATACTGATATCAGTTGAGATTTTTGATAAACAAAATACTTATTCTTATTGTAAACAAAGAAAAATGTTGCCATTATTACGAATGACAAAATATTGATAGAATTTGGAGATAATTGTTCTTGGATTAATGTGATTGTAGCAGTAGTGAAAATGTTAGCCGGTCCTTGTGTGTTGTGTTACCATTCATTCATTGTGTTAACTGCTGGTTGTGCTACTGTCTTGAAATGTCTCTCGTTCGTCGCCTGTTCATTACTTTTGTGTTGTCAGCTTGGGTCAGCTGCTGTCAGTCGTCTCTTCGTAGTAGCTAAGGTGTTCTGAATATGTAGTGATGGTTAGGCTCAGAAAGAAATGTACCAAAAGAGGAAATTGTTGCTGGGGCTGGTTCCAAGTGAAGTCTTGATTGGTCAGATCTTTTTGATGATTCTAGATGATTCTAGAAAATTGTGACATCGGATATAGTGATCTGATTGCTAAATATTCCCGCTACACACTAAATACTTTCAAAAGTCACCAACAAAACCTCTGCAAAGAAACAAATTTATATTTTCCCACATCCTCCTTATAACCCAGATCTTGTAGTTTCTGGATTTTACCAATTTCCAGGATTAAGACGTGATCCCAAGGATACAGATTAGGCTCAGAGCAAATCATTTTTTCACTGATGGATTAAAATACAGCTTCTTTATCTTGGCATAAAAGTTGTGCAGAAGATGAAGATCCAGAGTCTGTAGCCAAATGATTCTGACCGTTATGAATTAATGAAGGAGCAACTCAGTAAAGGAACTTCTACATGGTTAGTTGACCTGCTAGAAATAGCAACCAGTCCTCCCAAGATAATCATAATCAACATTTAACATCCGTTTTCCAAGCTGGCATGAGTTGGATGGCTTGACAGGAACTGGCAAAGCCAGGCGCTGCTTCATGTTCCATAGTCTGTTTTGGCTTAGTTTCTACGGCTGGATGCCCATCCTGATGCCAACCACTCCACAGAGTGTACTGGGTGCTATTTACGTGGCGCCAATCCTCTTATATAACCCCCCCCCCAAAAAAAAACAAAGACACATTGAATAATATAGTACACGGATATACAATGTACTATGTCTAAAATGAAAGCTGGGATTATCGTGACTGGAATGCCTTTCTTCATTGGTCTGCTCATTCAAGGTGGTTGACTTGGAGCTAAGCAGCAGCAGCAGCAGCAACAGTAGTTGCAACAACAAATGAACCATGAGATAGTAGTCAAATATCTTTGGCAAAATTCTACCAAGATGAATTAATATGTTTAAAGGCATCATTTATGTCAGTGAATATCAACTAATGGCAGACACTGGTTAATTATATTTGTATGTTCCTAGCTGTACATCCATCAGTGTGTGTGTGTGTGTGTGTGTGTGTGTGTGTGTGTGTATGTGTGTGTGTGTGTGAATATAATCTCAAATAATAACAACAACAACAAATAAACCATAAGAGTAAAGGTGACTTCTGTTAACCAAATTTTCTTTCTCTAACTCACAACAAAATATTCAAAGTAATTCCAAATCTACATTTTAATTAACAGTAAAAAAGAAAGTTCAGACAGCAGACTTTGAGTGACTTTTGAAAGAGAAAACAAATTGTCTGGAAGCTGTTTTATATAGGAGATATCTATACATAAACTGCAAAAATCTTAGGGGGGAAAAAAATCTGTCTCCAAATATCTGAATAAGCTTACAGACAAGTTGTGTGATGAAATATTTTAAAGACCGTATCAGGTACACAGTCAACATTCCTGAGATGCAGTGAAGCATTGTATGACTTGAAATTTGTTGGGTGTGCAATGAAGCATATGCGGTTTACCTATTGGTTGAAAGAAATGAGAACGATTTCATATTGCTTGCTTGCTTCTTTGAGACACTTCTTTAAGTTAACTGCTTCATCATTTAAATCCTGTTTGGTTCACAATTACATTCGATGAATAATAAAAACTAAAATGTAGAAAAGAAGTAAACTTTTGTTTACAGTACATAAGGCTAAGTAATACAGTTATGAACTGCTCTTGTTGTAGAACATAGTTCTATGTAGTATTAGATATTGTGTAATTATATCATACAGGCTATCTAGTTATGTAGCCTATTCCTAGTAAAGGCTAACATAACTTTTCTCCCTACACAATTTTTATTACTTCAAAATATTACTCTAAAAACAGAAAGATGAAACTCTTTTAGGGATTCAAACTTAGATGAGTATTATAAAATATCCAATTTAGAATTGCATCTATTTTTCTGCAACTTCCTCTCATTGTACCAGTCACCAATGCTGGCTGGTGATATTTCATTCCAGCAACATCAAACAATACCATGGGGACAGTAATATTCAACAAGACGCCATCTTCTTCAGTACATAACTCTTATGGTGAATGGATCACTCTCATGACCTATGATATATAAAACTGTAGACTCCATTGTCTCATTGTACACACCAATAGCATATGATCTGTTATTTTGTTTATGAGAAAAGGTTATCCAGTAAAAAATTTATCTTGTGAAAGATCAGAAAACTAATGGTAATGAAATAGTTTTGCTAATTCTTAGTTTAGTTTGCAAAACTAAATTGCAAATGCAACATTCCTTGTTTTATTCTGCAGAGAGTCAGTGCCATCTCAAGGCAGAGCCATGTCCAGGAGTTTGTCCAACAGTTTCATAAGTCTACGAACGAAATGTTAATCCATGTATGCGTGTGACTGCAGATGTAGAGGTCCAAATGCTTTGTCCAAGAGACATCCCTGCATAGATTGCTGAAATATATCTTCAATTTTTTTAATTGTTTCAGGCTTGGAGTGCTGCCATGCTGGAGCACCCTTCAAGGGTTTTGCAAAACAAATCAATGCCAGGACTTCTGTTTTAAGTCTAGTACTTATTCTATCAATCTCTTTTGCTGAACACTCCTAAATTATGGAGACATAAACAAACCAATGCTGGTTGTCAAATAGTAGATAGGAGACACACACAAAGGCAAACACACACACACACACACAAAAGCATACACACACACACATTGGGCTTCCACTCAGTTTCTGCCTACCAAATTCACTCGGAAGGCATTGGTCAGCCTGGTGTTATAGTAGAAGACACTTGCCCAAGGTGCTGTGCAGTGAGACTGAACCCAAAACCATGTGGCTGCAAATCAAGCTTCTTAACCATACCAATATGCCTGGGCCTGTATCTGTGACATTAGATTATGAAAGTTAAGAGGTTTGATAGAAGCCAATCCATGCTATGTGGTTATGGAAACTATGGGGAAGCCTGTCGTAAGAACAGACTGGGCAAAGTTCAGTGAGCTACTACCTTTGTTGGTAATAAAAAACCTCTCCCTCAGAGTGAAAGGCAGATTGTATGATGCCTTTGTACATACAGCTATATTGCATGGCAGTGAAACATGGCGGCTATGACTAAGGAGAATTTGAGAAGGTTTGAAAGAAATGAAGCCAGCATGCTCCACTGGGTGGGTAATATCAGTGTGCATGTCATGTATGATAGAGTGTAAATGATTTGAGAGAAAAATCGGGTATAAGAGACATCAGATGTCGTGTGCAAAAGAGAAAACTGCACTGGTATGGTCATGCGATGCATATGGATGAGGACAGCTGTGTAAAGAAGTGCTGATCTCTAATTGTGGAAGGAGTAGACCCAGGAAGATGTGGGATGAGGTTGTGAGAAAGGATCTCCAGATGTTGAGTCTCACAGAGGAGATGACAAGAAATTGAGACTTCTGAAGATTTGCTGTGTTTGAGAAGACACATCAAGCTAAGTAAAACTGTTGGCATCCATGCTTACAGGCAGGTCCTTTATGGCCCATGCTGGCACCACATAAAAAGCACTTGTGCCAGTGCCACGTAACAAGCACTCAGATTGGTGCCATATAAAAAGCACTCCTGTTGGCACCACATAAAGGCACTCGTGCTGGCACCATGTAAAAAGCTTGTGCCGGTGCCAGTGCCACGTATAAAGCATCCAGCACATTCTGTAAAATGGTTGGTGTTAGGAAAGGCATCCAGCTGTAGAAACTGTGCCAAAACAGACAAATGGACCTTGGACAGCTCTTCAGCTTGCCAGTTTCTGTCAAATCGTCCAACCCATGCCAGCATGGAAAACAGACATTAAATGATGATGATGATGATTATATATATATATATATATATATATATATATATGTATGAGTATGTATGTGTGGATGTGTGGGTGTGCTTTGTATTTGTATATGTCCTGCACCACCCCACAGCTTGACAACCAGTGCTGGTTTGTTTGTGTCCCCATAACTTAGTGGTTCAGCAAAAGAGACCAGTAGACTAAGTACCAGACTTTAAAAAAATAAGTAATGGGGGTTGATTTCTTCAACTAAACCCTTTCAGGAGGTACCCCAGCATGGCCACAGTCCAATGAATGAAACAAATGAAAGGTAAAATGGAGACGAATATCTTGGCAATTTTATATGGATATTTTTCTTGTAATTTAGTTTCTTGAATAAATATAAAATTTCTGTAGTTTTAGTAATCATTGTTCATTTAAAATTGTCCTTGTAAATTTAGATTATATAGACTTGAAAGCTAATTATAAGTATTATGTTAAACTCCTAGGTGAGGTATATAACTCACCTTACTTCAGCTTGACTGGTTAACAACAATTTCCAGTTCTTTAATTAGTAGTTAAAAGGCATTCAGCTGTAACAACTCAATTCTAACACCATTTGTTTTAACAATATACTAATGGCTGAAAAGAAAAAATTATAGCCATTATGACAGAGAAGAAAACATGTTAATCATGATGTTAAGAAGGGCATCCAGCCATAGAAACCATACCAAAGCAGACAGTAGAGTTTGATGCAGCATTCTCACTTGCTAGCTCCTGTCAAACCATCCAACCAATGCCAACATGGAGGGAGGACATTAAATGATGATGATGATGATGATGATGATGATATATATTCTTTCATTCTTTTACTTGTTTCAGTCTTTGGGCTCTGGCCATGCTGGGGCACCACCTTTTGTCTTAGAATCATGTAGTGATTATAAACGAGCATCATTGTCATACAAGCAATGTTGTTTGTTATTGTGAAAAACATGTCTGGTCATGGCAAATATAACCTTGCTTGGAAACAGGTGAAGGTTGGTGACAGGAAGGACACCCAGTTGTAGAAAACCTGCTTCAAAACATTCCATCTGACCCCTGCAAACATGGAAAAGTGGACGTTAAAACAAGGAGGAGGAGGATACATGGTAATTGTCACCCCCCCCCAATCAAGTATGATCACCTCTTGCATTCCTCTTTCCATTTGAAGATGTAGTACCTTCCTGTCATTGACTTTCTCACAATGACGTTCAGCAGTATGACAAGACTAAGACCTTCTCTCCTTCAACAGAGGATGCAACCCACACAAGTGACTGCTTCTATGATATATACTATACATTGTGTGTGTGTGTGTGTGTGTGTGTGCATGTTAGTTTTGATGCTGATGCACCTATGCAACAGGTTGAACTGTGTTATGTGCTACATGTGGTGCTTATGTAGGATCATATTGTGTACATACATAAATACAGATATGCTTGCATGTATGCATAGATGCATACATACATACCTAAGTACATATATATATATACATACATACATATATATATATATATATATTATATATGTCTAGGGCGGGTAAAATTCCCGAGATCCATAGACGAGTTCTCTCCAGGGGTCTCTGTCCTTCATCATTGC
This sequence comes from Octopus rubescens, assembly GCA_027564515.1. Lineage (NCBI taxonomy): Eukaryota > Metazoa > Mollusca > Cephalopoda > Octopoda > Octopodidae > Octopus > Octopus rubescens. The sequence goes on along the minus strand of JAOPUL010003032.1, from coordinate 34,797,393 downwards.
CGCCATGTCCTGCGTCTCCCAGAGACCAGTGTCTGTTCTTAAGGCATCAATGTAT
>JAOPUL010003032.1:34755911-34768808 GCA_027564515.1 Octopus rubescens | reverse complement strand
CCCCCCCTTGCTTTTCACCTCCCCATAGCTTTTCCTCTTCCCCTTTACTCCCCTTTCTCCTCAACCCCCCACCTCTATATCTGTAACTCTCTCTTTCTACAGTCACCTCGCTTTCACTCCTATCGAACTAACACAAAAGAAATTAGTCACTTCATTCCATTTCATAATTAAGATATAATTTACTAGAAAACTGGTTAAATTCTTTTGAATGATAATTAACTAAAATGTTTGAATTTGGTGCAAAAATATCCGATAGACATTTTGAAAAATTGACTGGATTTTCCAAATAACAAAAAAAAAATGCTTTTATTGAAGCCAAATGAAAGTAATGTTTCTATTGAAATGACTTCTTGTAAATGTTGTTACTAAATCTATTTTGTTTTCTGTACCAGGAGCAAATGAGTCAACTACCATCCCTTTATGTGCCTAAAAAACCTACAGGTCTTGCCAATAAGACAGGTCTAGTCAAAATTGGAGAACTTCCTGACAATATTCCTGGCAAAACAGAACTGAATGATCTTACAAAGAGAGTTACTCAGTTATTGAAGGTCTGTCCCAAACTATATTTCTTATCTTTTTTCGTTAGAAATCATTTATTTTTTTGATATTTTTACTTCATGTTTTAAATAGTTTCTCATTCAAGTCCTGTTGCAAGAAGCTGCCACATCGAGTCCGAGTTTTGGAGTCTTGTTGCAAGAAGCGGCCACATCTAGCCCGAGTCCTGTTGCAAGAAGTGGCTGCATCGAGAGCCCTATTGCAAGAAGCAATCTCGTCGAGAGTCCAGTGTCAGTGCCACTGGCACGTTAAAGCACCCAGCACACACTGTAAAGTGGTTGACGTTAGGAAGTGCACCCAGCTGTAGAAACTGAGCCAAATCAGACTGGAGCCTTGTGCAGCCCTCTGGCTTGCCAGCTCCAGTCAAGCCGTTCAACCCATGCCAGCATGGTAAACAGACGTTAAAGGAAGATGATGATTAAACAGCTGTGTTTTTTGTGAGATAGCAAAGCCTTTTCAAATTTAGTTGAATTTGAATTTTTATTTATTAGGTGCAGGTGTGGCTGTGTGGTAAGAAGTTTGCTTCCCAACATGATTCTGGGTTCAGTCCTATGGCACCTTGGGCAAATGTCTTCTACTATAAGCCTTGGGCCGATCAAAGCCTTGTGAGTAGATCTGGTAGATGGAAACTGAAGGAAGCCCATCGTGTGTGTGTGTGAGAGAGAGAGAGAGAAAGAAAGAGGGAGTTAGTCTCTCTTTGTCTTGATATTGCATGATAGTTGTAAATGAGTGCCACTGTCATACAGCAGTGTCCTTTGTTTTCAATCTCCCATGAAAACATGTCTGACCATGGGGAAATATTATCTTGGAAACAGGTGAGGGTTAGTGACAGGAAGGGCATCTAGTCACAAATAGGTAGACTTTAAGACAATGATGGTGATGATGCAGATACAGTAATTGAACATAGATGCCAAAAATGTTTTTAGAAAATAACAAAATTTGTGTTCAATGTTCAATTATGCTTTCTGTCTCTTTATTTAGTATATCTCTTCACATGTGAGAGTTTGTAAAAGAAGTGTCACTGTCATGCAAATGATGTCATTCATTTACAATCTTCTGTAAAAACATGCCTGGCCATATGGAAATAACAAAATTTATGTTCAATTATCATTTATTAAATAAGGCAAAGTCAAGTGATGTACTAAATAAAGAGATGGGAAGCATAATTGAACACAAAAATTTGTATTTGGCCATGGGGAAATATTACTTTGCTTGGAAACCGGTGAGGGTTGGCAACAGAAAGGGCATCTGGCCATAGAAAATCCACCTTAACAAATTCCACCTGACTAATGTGAGCATGGAAAAGTGAACATTTCAAAAAAAAACAAACAAAAACAATGATTTACATATTTGTATCAGATGGGAAACTAGAGTATTTGAAGCTTGACTTTTTACTTTTATTTATTTATTTATTTTTTCCAGGAAGCTAATCAATTGAGTGCTTGCCCTGTCATCATTGACATCAGCAACAGAAAGCCTGGTAAGCTTTTGTTAAAAATCTATTTTGACCACTATACATATCAAAGTGTGCCTACGCCTTTTGAACCGCAACACATACCAAGGTACACTTGTATAGTCAGGATTGCCACACAGTTAAACCCCCCCCCCCTCAAAATTGCTATAAATGTTTGACCTCATAATCTCTGATCTCTTATCGCAACCCCCATATATATCTTAATAATACTAAAAGACTAGGGATGTTTGTTTGTAACCGGACTATCTCAGAAACTGTATATTCTATCTTAATTTTTTTTTACATATATATTTGAATACTTAGTTCATGAAGTGCAGTGTTAAGTTTGAAGATATTTCGAGATTTCTTTATTAAGTGAAAACAGTTGAACAATAATTATTACTGAAACCGGTTGAAAAAAAACATTCGATAAGTTCCACATGTAAAAGGAAGAAATACATTAAAGAGAGAGGATGAGGGGGTAACGCTATATCAACACAGACACAAAAATAATTTCTCTTTAAATTACGTGTTTGTGTTGTTTATACAGAAAAACTAAGCTTTATACCATCCAAGTCAGCTTCACTATATATTTAATTCATTATTTTTTCTGTAAATTCTATTGACATTAAATGCGTCAACTTCTGGTACGAATATATCTGTGAATACTTTACTGAGCAATGCCAGTTAGCAAGTCTAGTGTATGTATGTATGTATGTATATATATATATATATCCATATCCATATGTCCAAAAAGACAGCTGAAGAGATTAATACAGGCAATTCAAAACATAAAATAAAGAATAACTGTGGCTCCCTCAGGTATAGTTGTTAAAATGCTAAAGCATCAGGTTCTGTTAGTATTAGTTGTTGCTTGAGCTAATCAAGTTCTTGTCTAGCTCCAGGTCTGTTATGATCAAAAGCTTTCCAGCCATGACCACCTTGTTTCTTTCTTTTCAAACAATGTGCTCTGGGCTACATTTTCCAATGCCTCCTATTTAAGATGTTAGGAATATGGTTTGATAATTTTGGTTGCTATTTAGTGTGTTGAGTTACTACATTCAGATTCTCACATTGGATGTAAGAATGTGTCATCATGAATTGCTTACAGAGATCTCAATTAAATGGGTAGAATTAATAAACATAGCAAAATTGATGCAAATCAAAATGGGAAAGATGTGATTTAGAACTGAAGCATGAGATGAAACTATAGATACCATATTTAGAATGAGATAGCTTCAAAAGAAATTCTTGAGAACCTATAACTTTACATTCATTGACCTGGATAAAATCCTTGATACTCATCTACAGACTAGAATTTGGTGGATCCTGTAAAAGCTGGAGTTGTTGTTATTTAGCTCCAGGTATTCCCTTAGTGAACCTATGATGATCTTCCAGTCGTGACCATCCAGCTTTTTAGTCAGACATATTGTACCTCAGACTGTATTATCCATATATCCTTCCTTTTTCAAATCAATAAGATTTGGCTCCTGTTTCTAACATTTGAATGACCACATAGTCACGTTTGTTGGCTAAAGCAACAATTGCAGTGACTGTCAATTTAGTGTACGAGTAGGTATTTGCTTGCATGGTCTTCAAGCTAGAGCATCTGGAGTTGAAGACTGCATGGCCTTAGGAGTTTGTATATGCTGATGGAAGCTGGTTCTTTTTGCAGATTTTTGGGATACAACAAATAATATGCTTTAAAATTCATACCAAAGTACTAGTTAGAAAGAGAGCACAAAAACCTGGTAACATCTGGGAAGAGTGGCCCTTTGCTCAATATGTAAAGTATGTTAGGAATGCAGTATTATCTATTTGATGCCAACTATAAAACTTGCTGAGCATTGACAGTCTCCAATGTTGTTTGTAGAAGAGGTAGCTGTTGCAGAAGAAACCAGCTAGTTGGATAAAATAAGACAGGAAAGGAACTTTTGGGAGGATGGTGTGTTGTGTGATAGAATGTGGAGTTTCACAAATGAAATGAGACGACAAGATTGACAAAGATTATATGAAATAGGCAAATGTTATAACAATGATCATAAGATATGGAGAGAGAAATAGAAGCTGGGTGAATGATGTCACCATTTATCTAAACAAGCTTCCTTGTAATTAGGTTTTAATCTTTTGCCTTGATTTCAATTACATTAGCAACACATTTGAATTCAATTTGCTTTTTGTATTCTAGTATTTTAACATTAATATTGTAGTGACTCAACAACATTTTTCAATATTTGCTCCTAATGAATATCTAGATGAATGGATGGAATTGTCAGATCAAATCTGATTTGTGGAATATCCACATCCACAAGGCATTCTTAACACCTTAGAGAGCTGGTTTGCCATTGTATTCTTCAAACAGGAACAATTGAAGTTGGTATTCATTTATGGCTTAGTAGGTTAAATGTTGTACACAAACTACCAAACTCAGTTGGGTCGGTGTCCATTAGACCATCTACACTTTTGACCTATTCAACAGGCTGCCACCAACCAAATTTCATTCACGTGTCTTTGGTCAATTCAGGGCTATAATAGAAAATACTTGCCCAAGATTCCATGCAGTGGGGGCCCTGTGGTTATGAAGTGCAAACAAGGAATTTACAACTATGATCTGCTAAGTAACAGTCTTTGATGTATTACATTGAAATGAGTTAGATCAAATGATATTCTTCAATAATCATTCTCTAACTGTGGAACAATAGTGGCTGTCAATTATTTCTTTAAACCTGCAGAAAGAAATTTTATTGTTGACCATAAAATTGACCTCAACCACCCCTCCTCCTCTTTTAGTGTTTCTCTAATAACCACACTCATTTTAAAGCAACAGCTAACATTGTATTGTGGTAATGCCAAATATTTACAAATTGTTGTAACTCCCTCCCTTCTTTCCTTTGGTTTCCATTTTCCTACATACACACACTCACTCTCTCTCTCACTCTCTCACTCCCTCGTTATATAGTGTAAATACATGCACACACAACACATGCATGAGTGAGTTTAATATATACTAGAATTATGTGCTTGTTTGCACTCTAGTTGACAATAGCCTGACAGTGTTTTCATTCTCCTATTACTGCTAGAATTATTAATCAAACCAGAACATCTCTGAATACAAAAAATTGTGAATGACAAACATTAATAAATTCCACTCCTTTTCAATGAATTTTTCTCTCTTGGCCAAATTATGTGACGGTGAATTTTTTTCATTTTAGAAATATTGGAATTTAATGAAATGTTAACACTCCTCTATATAAAAAAATTTAAAAAATTGGATAGCTAAAGTTTTTTTTTTTTTTTTTCTCTTCCAAGGGTTATTTATTATATCTGTATATGTTATAAACCAGTTTCATTCCCTGTTCATGTTCTGTTGTTTTTAATCTGTTCCTGGAAGGTTTTAGTTAGTTGATACATCAAGTGATCATTGCTTTTAAACTAAATTCCATATTTTCGCCTGATAAAATCTATTATTTGCGAATATTGTTTCTTTAATTTCTTTACCAAACTTTAAGTGATGTAAATTGAGTGCTATTTAAATTAGCCTATTGACTGTTGTTTGTAACAACAAAAATCCTTATTGGATCAGTAAATTGGTTTTGCCAGCTGTTTAATACAATTAAGAGGGTTTAAACTTTTTTAATTTGTCCAACACCTTGAAACAGAAAAGATTAGATGAGCGTAAAATCTATTGTTTTGTTAATAAAGTGGAGGCTGGGGGGGGGTGTAAAAAAATTAGTCTCAACCCTAAATGTATTTCTGTAGTAAGTTTTGATTTCATTGTAACATCAGAAGAAATTGTCATTGGTTACTAACTGGACAGTATTTAGTCTAAGTGGGGACTCTATTATACAAATATTAGCACTGTGTTTTGTATCCCTTTTGTCACCATATTTCTATTAAAATGCATAGTCTTTGTTTCAATTAATTCTGAAAATAGGTAAGGAGTTTATTAGAATAACTTTGTCATTATTAAACTGGAATTTGGAACACAAGTTAGTATGAAATTCTAATGGAAGATTTTAATGAAGTTAATTTTAAACAGGTAGTTTGTATCATACAAATCAGAAGCAGTTTAGTATGGAAAGGGTTAAAGCATATTGTCCATTCCTACTTGACTACTTTTAATTATACAAATTGTAAAACATTCCTTACTGTTCATCATCTGGCACTGACAATAGTTTCAACATGTTTTGAATTTCAAAACCATTCTGCTTCAAAGTAGCATTGAAAGTATTCAGTAATGGGTTCAGATTTGATTTTGTTTGTTTCCTAATGTTTCTAATTTAGGCACAAGACCAGTAATGGGGGGGGGGGGCTGTTGATTACATCAAATGGGAAAGGATGAAAGGCAAAGTTGAACTCACAATGTAAAGAGCCAGAACAAATGTCACAGAACGTTTTTTGTTTTTTTGTTTTTTTCTTCCAATTTTCACATTCTACAATGAAATTGATTTAATTACTTAAAATCTGATATTCTCTAAGTTATCTGACCTGTTTTATTTACATTACTATTACTATAATGCTGTTATTTTTCTATTAATGTGTTTTAAATATTCTACATATTGATATGAGTTTAAAAGAAATTTGTCCTTATTGGCATGGTTGAACAGGTTTCTCAATGTTATATTTTCCTCTATATTCTCAAGAGCTGATATGAATACAGTCTCTGTAACGGAAAGAGAAACAATCTATAGTTTGTTGGTGTTCATTGAGGTATCAAGCAGTTTCTTGATTGATGCCACATAAATCATTATATTTACTGATGCAGTTGATACACTGCTCTTTCATAGTCATCTTTCTTTTGTTTGGACAAAGTTTTTACAACCAGATATCTTTTCTTTGTATCAAGATTATGTTATTCAAATATATTTATCACCACCTGTTAGATCGATTTTTATCTCTAGTTGTAAAAATACCTACATCCTTGCTCAGTGATACTTTCATTTCTGTTTTCTCAGATAATCTTTGGATGTAAAATTATTTCAGTTACTTAGATTACTCTTCTAGTTGTTATTTTGACATCTAATTGTTGATCACTTTATTTTTTTATACTAATTACTTAATTACTTAAAATTAGAACAATTATAGATACAACACATATTTAACAAAATAAACTTTTATTACTCTTTATCTGCTCTAAGACCTATAAAATTCATGAAAAGTATTTTTTGGAACTTGGCGATAAATCAGTTTTTAATTCAATATTTAAAGACATTTCTTGTAGAGAAGTTTTGGTATCATCAAAGACCAAAGACTTTTTTTTTTTTTTTTTTCATTTTCAATGTTTCATCTGTTAGGGAAAGTGTGTTGTGCTTTGGATTCTAAGATATTTCATTACTTTTCCAGGAAAATGCTGAATTCATAAATTCAATAGATGCCGATTCAGCTGATACTTTTGACCAGTCACATGTTGATGCAATAAAGTCTCTCTGGACAGATGAAGGAATGCAGGAGTGTTATGATAGACGAAGAGAATATCAACTTACAGATTCAGCTAAATAGTAAGAAACCTTTTATTATTTTAGCATTTTATTGATTGAATGTGTTTTAAGTATTTTGAAATCATTTTAGTGTTCTATCTTACAAAGCATTGTTATTTAATGAATTTAAAAAACAAAAAAAAAAACAATTTAAAACTGTGGAAAATTTTGTTCTTGGTTTTGCATTTACTGTTTAGAGAATGTCTTCAGTATAATTCAAATTAATCTATGAACTGTTCATTTTTATACTGGATTTCTGACTAACAAATGTGAATCAGGAATAAATTACCATAGACCTAGCATGGGAAAGGGATGTTAAATGATGATACCATTGAGGCATAGTATTTTGATCGTAAACTTCATTTTCCATGTCAAAATCCTTGTTAAAGTTAAGCCTTTTTCTTTCAAGTTGTAACAAGATGAGTTGAACTAACAAAACACTCATTGATTTTCTGGCAGTGCTACAATTTACAACAGTGAGTTGTTTGTACTGTGCAGTAATTAGTTACAGTTTGTACTGTATAGTAATTAGACTGGACTGTTAAGTGTTTTTGGTACTGGAGACAGACTACAGATCTGATGACAGGGGACAAACTACTGAACCTGTTAGCTGGTTGTTTAGTTTCTTATTCATTCAGGCAACTATACTTTCATGGGGAGCATAGCAATTACTACAAGTATTTACACTGCTTCAGACATTTTTCTATTCAGAGATGGGGGGTGGGGTCATGTTGCTCTGAGTTGAACATATTTACAAGATTAAATATTTAAGGAGTGTTTTAATGCTCCTTTATTTTACTACCAAGTAAATTGAAGAATCTTCATCATCATTTAACATCCTATTTCCATGCTTGCATAAATCAGAAAATCTGCCTCAACAATTTCTGTCTATGATGAAATACCGTTCATGTTCCCAACCCTCAACTGTTTCCAAGCAAGATAATATTTTTTCCATGGCCAGACATACATTTCATGTTAGACTGGAAACTAACAACATTTATTGTATAATGATGATCACATGATGTCTAGACAAGGGTACACATACGAGTGTGTACGGATGTTAAAGGATGATGATGAGATATATATATATATACACACAACAGGCTCCTTTCAGTTTTCCCCTACCATATCCACTCACAAGGCTTTGGTTGGCGTGGGGCTATAGTAGAAGATACTTGCCCAAGGTGCTGTGCAGTGGAACTGAACCTGAGACCACATCACACAGCCACACTTACACTGAGAGGGTGTAAATGTCAAGTCCCTTGATTGGAGATGCAACATTCTTCCTTTGTGGTATTCACTCATATATATCTTAACTGTATATGTATTTTGAGTATGAATAATTTATGTGCAAGTTTACACATGTAGACATGTTTGTATGTCCAAACTGTATGTGAATGTCTCCTAAACCACAGCAATTTTTTTAAAGAGCCACTGGTTCACTCTGGTGTTTATGAGGTTAAGTAAATGTTCTGTCTTCTTTAATATCCACATATCCACTCAAGCATTTCAATTTTACATTATCATGTACAGACATATTTCCTACATTGCAATCAATATCAATACATGAATATTATTGTTTGTATCTTTTAGCAACACTTGAAACTGTCATTTTAGAATATTTGTTGTACTTGTTACTTAATTTGTATACATAGATGAAACTTCAGTTTTAAGATTAAAATTACTTTATCTCGTTATTTTATATCTAGCACAAAAATGTTTCTGAATTTTCTCCATATGTCTTTTAAAATTCTGTTACTGAAATTAATTCATTTTACCAACTGTTAGAATTTTTATTTTCCAAGACCATTCCATTTCATAAGAGCTTGATACAGGCTTGAACTCACCGATTACCAACTTTGTTACATCAATCTCAAGTTAGGTTAATTCAAATGAATAGAGCTGAAAAATGTCAAGTATATACACACAGGTCAATGATACAGCTCTATCTATCTGTCATATATATATATATATATATATATGCGCCCTCAGATGCAAGTTCCCACTCTACCTCGCTGTATGGAGGGTTCCCTACCACCGCTCTAGAAAGAGGGTTTCTCCGGGCAATGTATGTACACTGTACTGTCTGTCTATATGTCTCAACCTTCTCCGGCTTACATGTCCGTATGTCTAACAGTTCCCTGATCCTTATGTCTGCCTGTCCCCCAGGTATATATGTATCATCTGGCCATGAGTTCCGAGTTCCGGGCCCTTATGTCTGCCCCAACCCAGCCTATCTGTTCCCAGTCTTTTATCTGTCTTGTCTCTGTTCTATATGTCTGTCTATCACCTAATCTATAGATCTCACCCATCTCTGCTCTATATGTCCGTCCGTCTGTCTACCAGTCGCCTGTGCGGTGCCATGTATAAAGCACTTTTGACTGTGCCACGTAAAAGCACTAGCGTCGAGAGTCTTGTGCTGGTGACACATTAAAAGCACCCAGCACACACTGTAATGTGATTGCCATTAGGAAGGGCATCCAGCCATAGAAACCAAGCCAAATCAGACTGGAAGCAACCATCATTAGACTTTCCAGATGGATTCTCAAGTGGAACCAACTGAGACTATGGATATTATCCAACCAACTCATTCTTGGTCTCCTGCCTGTTGGCTCGGCTTGAAGAATCTGCCTTGAAATTCTTCCTGTGACATTCTAATCATGTCTGTAATATTGGAGCTGTGACCTCAATGTAGTGAAGTGCTGGTTCTTCCTAGAGAGCCTTCCTTATCTCTGAGCAGCACACCCTGTTGAGTAATGTTACTCCAGAGATCTTTTGAAGGAGCCTCATTTCGAATGCTTGTATTCATGATTGTACTCTTTCAGTCATTTCCCCACGTTCATGACCGTAGGTGAGGATAGACACATTGAAAGTTTCTAAGCCTACATGCTGGTCACACGAAAATATTTTGCTAACCCAAATTCCTGTAGGAGATTAACCAGTGTCCACTAATCACAAAGCACAGCTGACAAAGTCATCATGGAAGAAAAAATAGTTTTTCTTGATTTACTTACTATAAAATTTTTAAACTTACATTTTTCCATATTTGAAAAAAGAAATTTCATTTGATTGTATCTCTCTTTAACAAGCATTACAATTGATGCCTATCTGAATGTTAAAGATACCACAACTCTTAAATTTCAATCTTGCATTGTTTTGGGATTAGATTTTTATCATAATTTATTTAGTTGAAAAGTGATGCTTACTTGACCTCATAATTATGAATAATGTTGTATCAAATGTTTTAATTTGCATATCCATTGGATATTATCTACATTTAAAAAAAAAAAAAAAGATTCATTTTATGTAAATTTGTGTGAAACTAGTCTAAAATTTTAGTGAGTTTTTTTTTTTTTTCTTTCAAACCATTCCATATTTTTTTCTTTCCAGTTACCTAGATGATATTGATCGTATCCATGAACCTGGGTATATCCCAACATTACAGGATATTCTTCGAGTGCGAGTACCGACAACTGGTATTATAGAGTATCCGTTCGATTTGGATAGTATAATTTTTAGGTGAGTTACTAATTGGTGATATTCATTTGATTGAATTTCACTGCGCTTCTTTTCTTTCTCACCCTTGTTGGGTGGGACTTCTTCATTCAGTTGGAATTTGTCATTTTGTAATTAAATTAAAATGAAGAAAATTGGTCCCCATTTATTTAATTTTCTTCATTAACACTTAGAACAAAAATGGTACAAACAAGATTGATGCTTTGATATAAACTACAGTTTATATTTAGTGTATAACCTCCGTCTTTTACATGGGTATTAAGATGGTGTCATGAATTAAGACATTTATTTGAACTGAAGGAGCCTCTTCATATTTGCTGGACCTGTAAGAAATTACAGCCAAAGCTCCCTCAAATTACATCCTTCACCTTTTAAAATGCATTGGATAATGCAGTTCAGGGTATACTCTGCCAAGAAAAAAATAAAAAGGTAGCATGATCATGGCTAGAATACCTTTTAATCATGTCTGCTCAGTCATGGCCATCTTGTGACAAAACAATAACTAGGTTTTATTGCTGTAATAATACATATATTGTATATTTGATGCAATGACATTGTTTCCTATTATATGAAAAGAATATCTGAAATGTTCTGTAATTACGCCATATTACTCTGGATCTCCACCTCCAACTATATTCTAATAATTATAATCTGGTAACCTGTTGTATTAATTTCAAAGATTTACTCAGGTGTTGATGATAAATGTAATGAACAATTTATACAGCCTTTTTATTATACTTGAGATGTGTCTATTGTAATTGCACAATTCAAATCCACATTCTATCATTGTCATCATTTAATGTCCACTTTTCATGCTAGCATGGGTAGGATGTTTCCAACAGGGAACCAGTGAGCTGCAGGGTTGCATTGAGCTTCAATATCACTTTTAGCATGGTTTCTATGGTTGAATGTCCTTCCTAACACCAACCACTGTACAGTGTGTACTGGGTGCTTTTTTTGTACCACCAGCACTAGTGAGGTTGTCATGTCACTTGCAAGACAGAAAAGAAGAGGGAAAAAGGAGGGGATGTGAGTGGGGAGTAAACAGGTGGAGGTAGAGGTTAATGTAGTGGGTGATGAACAAGGGTGGGGGTGCAAATGCATTAACAATCAGTTTATCTGGTTACAGACATTGCATTCTCTTGTATCATAGAATTCCTTAGCAAGAGACCCTTGCAGTGGGTTTCTATTTTCTTTACTAAAACTTTAGGTCAGCTTTCTAGTTGAAATGAAATCCAAAGTGTGGTAGCAATTGTGTCCATCTCAAAGCTTAAGCAACTAAGTTGAATTGATTCCAACAAGGAATTAAAACTGAATTTCAGTTTTTGGGTCACTTGGAACCTGGTTCTCTTCCCTTGTACTAATAATAATACTGCTAGCATCATCATCATCTAGTAACAGTGAAGATTTAAGCTCAGCACTGAGCTATTGGAACATTATAAACATTTTTAAAATTTCGTTCTACCTCCTCATTGCACCTATTTATAACTTTGTATTAAGTGAAGCAGTTTAAGATTTCAGTCCTGTTGGTGTGGCCATCCTAACTCATTAAATATATGTTATTAGACACCAAAACTGCTAATTGCATACTATGGCTCATAGTTCAGTAGTTTATTTTAGTTGTGATTTAACCCCAAGTCAGCACTGATTGAGCCGGCCTAATTAATACAGCCAATTGTTTTGCTCAAAAGTTTGTTTTTATCTAATATCTTTAATCTGTCTCTTATTAAAAAAAGTTGACTGAGAATTTCTACTGACTTTTGGTGTATGCATATATTTTGGTGTATTATATATATATATAATATATATATATATATATATACATATAGGCGCGGCGTGGCTGTGTGGTAAGAAGCTTGCTTCCCAACCACATGGTTCTGGGTTCAATCCCACTGC
>JAOPUL010003032.1:34735938-34747561 GCA_027564515.1 Octopus rubescens | reverse complement strand
TGCCCAAGGTGCCACGCAGTGGGACTGAACCCAGAACCATGGGGTTGGGAAGCAAGCTTCTTACCACACAGCCACGCTTGCGTCTATATATAGTACAAATAATAATAATAATAGTTTTATTATGAGTATCACTGGATTTGGTCACCCAGGTAACGGAAGCTATCTACTACTTCTAGTTGTCCCCCTGGGCAATTGACAGTCTATTCTTGTACATTCCTAGTGTTTATTGTACCCACACATCTGCTACACACACAATACTTTTCCTATATATATACACACGAGATGTGTGAGTTGGTGTCTCCTTGCCTTGACATCACATGACAGTTGTAACCAAGTGTCACTGTCATACAAGCAGTGTCATTCATTTCTAATCTTTTGTGAAAACATAGCCAGCCATGACAAAATATTACTCTGGAGTCAGCAAAGGCATCCAGCCATAGAAAATCCACCTCAACAAATTCTGCCCGACCCATGCATGCATGGAAAAGTGGATGTTAAAACGATGATGGTGATGTCAAACTGCTAAGTTACAGGATATAAAGGAACACAAAACACCAATATTTAATTTGGTGAAAACATAAACACAATGTAAACATACACACATTGTGCTTTTGCATAGCTGTGTGCTGAACTCCACTCGCAAGATATTGGTCTGACCAATATAGAAGATAACATTGCTTAGGTACCATCCAGTGAAATAGAAACCAGAACCACTTGGTTGTGATGTGAAATGATTGCCTGTTGTTACTAGCAACAAGTGTGTTGCTCTAAATGAGCAGATCATTTATCCCAGGTGCGCAACCATGACCCTTCTGACTGTTTTAAGGGGAGAGAGAACTACATTTAATGTCATTAGAATCATGACATCATCAGAAAAGATGCTTTGTGGTATTAATATCTGCTCTTTACATTCTGGGTTCAAATTCTGCTGGGTCAGTTTTTTTCTTTCATTCTTCCAATGCCAATGAAATAAGGTACCAGTCATGTAGTGGGGTAAGTGGAATTGATTAACCCCCCCTCCCCCAAATTTCTGGCCGTGTGCCTATATTCATCCTCCTCCTCCTTTAACGTCTGCTTTCCATGCTGGCATGGGTTGGATAGTTTGACCGAAACTGGAGAGTTGTACCAGGTTCCAGTTTGATTTGGCTTGGTTTCTACAGCTTGATGCCCTTCCTAACGCCAACCATTATACAGTGTGTGATGTGTGCTTTAACGTGCCACCAGCACCGGACTCTCGGTGCTGGTGCTTTTTGCGTGGCACCAGCACTGGTCTCCAAGTGCTTTGACTTTCAACACGGCCGCTTCTTGCAACAGGACTTTTGATAGAAATTATCATTAGGACTAAGGAGGCAGCAAACTGGCAGAATGCTTAGCGACATTTAGTCCGTCTCTATGTTCTGAGTTCAAATTCGACTTTGTCTTTCCTCCTTCCGGGGTCGATAAAATAAGTACCAGTTTAACACTGGGGTCAATATAATCGACTAAACTCCTGCCCCAAAATGACTGGCCTTGTGCCTAAATCAGAAACCATTACTAGGTCTAAAGTGGTTAGCTGACAGAATGCTTAGCAGCATTTCATCCTTTCAGGGTTAATAAAATAAAATAAGTACCAGTTGAGTACTGGGGGTACAGAAACCATGCTTCCTCAGTTCTCACAATTTATTTTAAATACTTTGTTTACATTTATTTTATTTTTTCCAACCTTGGCAAAAGTGTTCCTGTTGTATTTATCAAGAAGATTAAAGATTAAAGAATATACAGTCTTTGTTTCACGTGAAAATGCAAAGTTACTACTAGGTTGTATTTTACAATACAAAATGCAGGCACTAAAGCTCAACACTATAAGCACATTTTGTTAAATAGTTATTAAAAATTGTTTCTAGGAACCTCAGAATATTTCCATATCAATTGACAATATTTTAAATATTTACTCAAACTTCAGAAACTACATTTTCTAAAAATGTTCTTAATTTGAGACTTGAAATATGGTTTCTTCTACTTTTGTATAAATTTAAGAATTTGATTCTCCTCTCTTAACTAAAATGTTCCTATATTCCAATATAGTAATCTTTATGGTTCATATTGAATTAACTTCAGATTAGAATGGGTGAAAAAGTTTTATATAAGATACTCCTAACATTTTCAGTTCTAAAATGTACAAATATATACCACATGTTTGTTGATGGGTCTTAGGAAATGGTTGTTAATGTTTGTAAACATTCATAAAACATCAATTCTGAGCTTTTATATCAATTTAGTTTTAAATTCTGAAAATTTTATAATGAAAGAATTATTGTTGACCCAAAAAAATTGCAAATTACTAGATTGTTTAATGAAGGCTTTAAACTATGAGAGAGAGACATTTTGATGTTAGCAGAGAGAGAGTTTAGAATCTAAAATTTCCCATCAGGATATTCAATAGTGTTTTTATCTCTAAACAGTTATACTTAGTTTTAGACATCTAGTGTTTCCCTGGACTAGTATTGTACTGTTGTTCTTAAGTTGGAATATCCTGTCATGAGGTCAAATGTTATACAGATATAGAAACCCGGTTGTTCTTCATGTAGCAGCAGATTCTTTGGTGATAATATCAATGTAATCCAAAGAAAAGGCAAACACTGATAACATATTGGCACTGATCATTATTATTGGAATTGCCAAAATAGTATTTTACATTGTTTTGGCAATTCCTGGTACAAACTTGCTCTGGATTTGTGTAACCCTAAGCTTACTCCTTTGCTGTGTGTTGTAGCAAAAAATGATTTCATTCATTCATAACAAAGCTCCACACCCTGAAGTTAATAATTGTCTGGAATTTTCCCAAATATGGGCCTCAGTCAAAGAAAGGAGTCTGTTAGTCAGAAAGAATTGATTGGTAGGTGTTGTGGCAAGCTAAACAGTGAAAAATAAATCAGTTTTTAAATTGTGTGAGGCCTTTATAATAATTAGAAGAGCAAATTAGTTATCTCTGGCTCATCTCTTGCCCTGCCTCACTATTCTCAGTATGCTGATGCCAGTCCCACCCCCACCCCACCCTCCAACTATGCAGTCCTTGGTTTCTTCATTCTGAATTATTATTCAGTGGTTAATGCTGCTGTAAGAAAATGGTTTAGATGAAACTTAATCCACGAAGAAAAAAATTATCTCAAAACAAATATCTAAATAATCTGCAGTCTGCAAATAAGTAAGTTTTGAGCAGAAAAACTACTGAAGTAGGTGGTGGTTGCCATTATGGTAAAGTTGAGGTCGAAACCTAACTCTATTTGATACTCGATTCAATTAAAACAGAACTGGATACCTAACAAAATTATAGACATATTAAACTTAATGACTATTGGCTTTCATTGAAAGCAGTGCCAACTTTAAGGAGTATCATTTTCTCTAAAACCAGTGTAACCATATGGAATTTTAATGTAACAGCAATCCAAATATTTATGTAAGTGATGCTGGTAATATTCATTAGATTATTTTGGTCAAATGAAAGGAACTATTTGAGTAGATATCTCTTTTATAAGAGCCACTAAGTCCATATGCAACTTAAATATCAGTATTAGCAGTATAAGAATTCACATCTTTGCATCTGTTTCTGCACTTCTTATTCTTCAAGAAACTTGAAATACTTAGCACCAGAACAAAAGATGAAAACCAAGAATGTAGTTGTGATTTTATTTTTATGAGGAAATAATTGCTCTAAGCTAATGCTAATAAATTTGGACAACTCGTTAACTTATTTAACAGAATCAACCATTGTAATTGTCTGTAAAAGAAAAAATTACTTGCATGAAGATCTGACATAAGTACTGTCATCTAGAGAGAATTGGACATAAGATTCCTAAAGAAATTTTGATAGAAGTTTTATTAGTACTGAACCAAAATGAAACATTAAGGAATTAGAAGTTTGAACTAAGAAACATTTAATATTTTGTAGAATTTTTCAATTTTAAGCATTTTGAGAAAAGAAAGGTAAAATATTGACTAACTTTTTGCACATAGATAGACTAGCTTGCATTTGTTTTCATGAATATTGGATATGTCTATTTAAAGATATTTCCTTAATTTTTTAGTGCAATTCTAATACTTCAGTGTTGTTAACTGCTATTTTTCTTATCTAACTGCTTTGCCAACTTTGATTTCAGGTCCAAAGAAAGATGCACAAGCTGCCAGAGAATTCATATTGCGAATGTTTGTTGATTTAAACCCAGATCCTGATAAAATTATATATAGTCATTTCACATGTGCAACAGGTATGTCTTGTTAAGATTCCTCATTTCACGCTTCATCTATACTCATCTGATTTCAGGACCCAAGTGTGATTATGAGGCTGCCCGAGAGTATATGATGAATTGTTACATGGACCTCAATGAAGATAAGGAAAAAATGCTCTATTACCATTATACTTGTGCAACAGGTATGTGAGACTAAGCACAAAAAAATAGGAGAATAGTAGCAGCCAGCACAGTTGTCTCCCTTTGCTGTTCACCTCGCCAACTCTGAAATAGTTGTCCTATGTCATAATTGTGAAGAAATGTGGCTGACATTTCTAGTCCTGGCTTTCAACTACAGATCTGGTTTCCAAAATACAACATATTTCCCTTAGTACAATATAATTATGGTATTTCAGTTTAATGCTTTTAGATTTTAGTCATTGTAACTTCAAAAATGCACAAACATTGCAAAATCCTATTGTTGAAGTTTGTATACCATGTTCCTTTTATGTTTAGATATGGTATTTTGTAGTAACCTCCAAACTTTGTGGCTCTTTCCCAGCTGTACATTTTTTTTTTTTTTTTTAGAACCAAACACCCACATTAATTAGAAATTAGCTTCCTAAATATTGATGCTAAAATTTATCCCATTTTGGTGCTTGCTTTTAATGTAATGTGAAAAAATTTGGTATCTTACAAAGTGTTCATGTTTAGAGGATTAGATATAACATAATGTTATATCCAAGTTATTTTGAACAAAATTTAAAAATACTTGTGTCTGGTTAAATTAGCTTCATAAGACTGTTGGTACAGTAATATAACACACACCTATATATAAGGAAATAATACTATATATATAGTAATGTAATACACATATCTATATATATTTATATAGTGATTAAGGTGTTGCACTCAGTTACTGAATCTTAGGTTCGATTTCCAAACTAAGTGGTGCGTTGTGTTCTTGAGCAAAACATTCAATTTCACATTGCTCCAGTCCACTCAACTGTAATTGGGTAACCCTACAACAGACTATCCTTTCAATCAGGGGGAATGTTGGCATGCTCATCTAGCCAGTGGGGGGTGGCATCATTCAAAAGCTAAAACAATGCAAAGCGCATTGTGACCAGCGATATCTAATAACATCCAATGGTCTGGTTGATCATGTGATATGTGTGTATATGTACATACATACAGTGTTATAAATTAACGAATTTAATCTCTGAAATCTCAACTGCTCTAGCCTCAAATATATGTATGAGGTAAGGAAAAACAAATGCTACCAAGGGGTTGAAAACTGATACTGAAATAGAAACAAATTAGGGTGATTATAACTGTTTGGTTTACTCTTGTAAACAGTAGGAAGGATTATTTACATTGGACGGATATATATAGAACAATATTAGTAGGAAGGATGCTTAATGGAGAATTGGATGTAGAACTGACAATACACTTTTTTTTCTTTTTTTCTTATTAGGGTTGTTATTGTAAAAGGTTTTGTAAAAAGATTAGCATCACATTTTATCTGCAAAAATATCAGATAAATAAAAATAAATATTGAAAGATAAATGTTGAAATTATGTAAAATATTAACTAAACTCTTGATTTACTCAAGACTTTTTTTTTTTTATTTTTTTTAATGGATTCCTTACTTAATCTGGGATAATTTTATATAACATAAACAAGTTAGCAAAATGAAAGGATTCTGACCGGAATATCTTTGAAGAATTTATTTAAGAAAACAAATTAAACTAACAAATTTTAATCAGGGTTCGTTTAAAAATGAAATTATATTAAAATATGGTAATTTTAATGTTTAGTAATAGCAACCGTGAGAATAGCAATTGTAGTATCAAGTAGTTTATGTGGGTAGAAATTCTTGTCTGAAAGAGTTGTTTTTGGGAAGGATAGAAAAAATATTTTCCTTTCACTAGAAAGAAATCTGAATGTGAAATAATTTAATTTTTGTAAATCTAACCTTATCGGTGAAAAGTTTAATATTTTTATTGGGTATTATGGCGTTGAAGATTTTGATAGAAAACTGTTGATATTTGTGTTTTCCTTTCAACATTTACAAACATATATTCTTTTTACAGGTTTCCATTTTAACATTTCAAAATCTATTTTCTTCTCCATCATCATTGTCATCACATCTATTTTGCAACACTTGTGCTGTTGTTCTTTCTCCAGTTCAACATCCTGTAATTAGCTTTCACTACTTCTACACGTCTTACAGTTTCCCTCCACTTGAACCACTACCTGGCATTTTGTTTTTACCCATCTATCAATCATCTGTACATATTACATGTTCATAACAGTGCAGTTTTCTCTCTTGCACACTACTTCTGATTCTTCTTCTTGTATCTTATTTATCTTTTGGTTTATCATTCATCCATACTAACATTAAACATCCGACATGCTTCATTATTTTCCAACTTTTGCCCATCATCTCCATTCAATAGCCATGTGTCACTACCACCCAACAACACACTTTGTGCTCAAGCATCATACAACTCTATCCTTCACTTGAAAAGAGAAACTCTTTGTTACTAGCAGAGGTAATAGTTCCCTAAACTTTCTCCACAGTTCTTCATATTCTGGCAACTATTCTTTTAGAGAACCCTCCTCCTCCACTGCTGAGAAACTTACCTACAAACAAAAGTTATCAACTACTTCTATGCATTTGTATTTTTCTGTCAGCCTGCATTTTGATTCTTATCAACTCTTTTTCTGCGTATCAAACGTTGCCATTTTCCTGATGGCAGCAGGATTCTACCTGCCTAAGTTTACTCTAAGGCCTCTTGATTCTAGGAGAGTTTATAAAAGTTATGGCCAATGATAATTCTTTCCAACATTTTTCCATGTTTATATGGTTGTACTGATTGATGTACAGCAGATTTGCCATTCCTCTTGCCTAAAATTTAATTTCATTATTCCTTTCTGTTTTTGTTTTCTTGTTATTAGTGTTTTCCATAGACCAACATCCACCTATTCCCTATGTTTAAGTGGCAGTAACAATGAAACAGCAATAGATATGCTTCAGTTTGAGATATGATCATTTAGAGCTATTTATGTGTGTTGATGTTTTTTTCTTAGAGATTCTGCAATATTTTAGTAGCTAGGAAAGATATAAGAACAATAACAAAGCAAATTCTGTGTTGAGAAAATCTTTCATATGTTCCAGTTTCATGTACCCCCAGAAATATAATTCAGTTTCTTCTTATTAACTGTCCAACACACACACACACAAAGATGATATAGATCATATATATATATATATATATATAACAGAGAAAGTGCAGGGTTGTGAGATCCCTTTTTTATTGCCTGTCTAGTGTTGAGGAAATAAGAAAATGCACTGTAAAGTGGTTTGTGATAGGAAGGGTATCCATCCATAGAAATCAAATGTCATTTATGAACATCACTCAATAAGGACTCTGTTGACTCTTTTTCAACATAAAAAGCAGATGTAAAAATGGGGATGATGATATATTCCACACCAATTTCCATGAGTATTATCATTATTTAATGTTCATTTTCCATCTCTGCTATGTATGACTTACCATTGTTGTTATGTCTTAACTGACAGAAATAATCAACTAGGCTTTCTTGCAAATTTCTGCAAAACTATTCAGTCCTCTTTTCTCATCATATTTGCACAAAAAAACAAAATTGTCGTTAATATTCTAAGCAACCAACAAAGCTTTTCTTCTGCCCAAAATGTTGAATATTTGCTTATTGTTCCCAATATATTTGATTTCGTTCTTCTGCCCCTCTTGGCACCTCACATTTTTTAATAATGTAAATCTGCTCATTTAATCCTTGTATCCTTCATACTTGACCCCCAAAAATATGATCTAATCCCTGTATTTCCATGTGTAGCACCTCCTCATCCAGAAAAAAACAAAAAAGAACATTGTGTGTGATGGGCAATGAAGAACTTCACTGCCAACTGACGCCAACCAATTAATGTCAGATTTTCAAAGATCACTGAGAGGAAATTAATTGGAAAATAATTCTTTTCTGTTCCTGACTCTATATTCAGTGTATGGTCACTACTTTACCACCAAATACATTTTCATCAAATTTAGACAAAATTCATTTTCTTCACTTATTTCGTTTAGATTAGTATCATCATCATCATCATCATCATCATCGTCATCGTCATCATCATCATCATCACCATCATCGTCATCATCGTCATCACCATCATCGTCATCATCGTCATCATCGTCATCATCATCGTCATCATCGTCATCATCATCATCATCATCATCATCATCATCATCATCATCAGCACATTTCTTGCATCAACCCCTTTCTCATCCTCTCATCCTCTACTTAATACAAATAAATCATTTCTACCAGATCTTCTTCGCCTCAAAACTTGTTCTGTTTATATTGCCAAGTCTATTGTTATTCTAGTTATTTTTGTTTTTTTTATCCTTGATCAATACCACATGATAGAAGCCAACAACTACATGATTTCTGTCTCCTCCTGAAAAGTTGGTCTTGGAATCTACTTTCTCATCGCTGCTCTGACCATCCTTTTAAAGTTGGGGAACTACATTGCTCAATGTGTTCTTTCATTTTTAATATGGTAGTGTGATTTGAGGAAGATTTAGCTGTTATTTGCAGCAGTTTGACCAACAATATAAAGGCACTTTTGTTGACTAGAAGAAATCTTGGTGAAACAAATCCGGAATTGTGGAATAGTTTAGACGTTTACGAATGATTTGGTTACAGGTTCAATTTCCATTTTGCAGCATTTTTGGAAATAATCTTTTACCAAATCAGCAGGTTGACAAATGTGTTGAGTGGAATTTAGTTGAGGAGAAACTCTCTGAACTAAATTCAAATCTAACAATCTTGTCTCATATTTCTTCAAATTGGAATCTATTTTTAGCCATTTTCATGTCTAATTTTGCATCACTGAAACAGTTTCTTTTCCAGATGAAGCTTGGCTCCGCCAAATGGTGAGCGTAAGAATTATTTTATGGGAGGATTTTTTTTTCTTTCTTTCTTTAATATAATCATAAAGAAAATACTGTTTTCTATTTTCTCATTGCAGATACTGAAAACATCAGATTCGTCTTTGCAGCTGTAAAGGATACTATCTTGCAATTAAATTTGAAGGAGTACAATTTGGTCTGATTGGCAGATGTATGGGAGCGCTTCTTGCGCCAACAGGCTGACGATGGCCGGCCATCATGCCTACTGCTACTCCTCTTCAGCAGCGGCTTTTTGTAAAAGTGTCCTTTTGTCATTGATAATGACTAAACGCATTTGAAAACTAAAATCAAAGGTCGTTGTTGTTGTAAACAACAATTTATATGCCAAACTTTAATTCCCCTGCCTCGCATTAACACTGAGGATAACACCAGGTTTGAGAGTGACTACGACGGACAAATGTTGTGGCTAATATTTTGGTCCTTTGACAAGTGGCCCAGCAAACTGGTTACGATGCTAAATAATGACTTCAGTTTGGTCATATATTGGTTAGAATAAGTATTGAGAGGTAATAAATTACAGGCCTATTAGTCCAATGTCGCTCCCCTTTTTACTTCCTCTCTCTCTCTCTCTCTCCCTTTCTCTCTCTCTCTTTCCCTATCTCTCTCTCCCTTTCTCTCTCTCTCTCTCTCTCCTTATCAATTCTGTATGTTATTGTATGGTGATTGCTTGGCAGTTCTTCACTGTTGACAAAAACTATACAGAAATATATAGTATTGAATATATAATCAGTGTATGTATGTGTATACATGTGTATATAAGTGTAATTACGTGCATTTATTCAGGCATATACATATTTGTGTGTTTGCGTGTATGTGTGTTTTTATATATGTATATATATGTATGTGTATGTGTATATGTATATATATATGTGTGTATATATGTATGGGTGCGTGTGTGTGTATATATACATGTGTGTGTGTATGTATGTATATATATATAATATATATATGTATATATATATATATATATATATATAGGTGTGTGAATGAATGTGTGAGGGTATAGGATGTATATACATATGTATATTAACTATATGCACAGTGTATATCTGTGTGGGGTTTCACATGCAGGCATACATATCCATCCAAACATACATGAAAGCAAAATTGAAAAAAAAAAAAAAGTGGAAAACTCTTTAAAAATGGAAAAAAAAGAAAGAAAAAATGACTAGTATGCAACTTGTTACATTTACTTAAGCATACTTGGGCATGCTTGATTGGGGTGGGGGACAGGATTCTGTTTTCTTAAGCTTGCTCAGCCAGCACCAAAGTAGTGTACTAACATACCAGGTTATTTGGTTATTCATTAGTAAAGTACCAGCCACCTGGTTACTTTTAGATAATTTCAGTAGTAATTTTTTGTTTGTCTTTTTTTTTTTTTTTTACTTCCATCTCTGTTCTTTACTCTCTTCTTCTTTCCTCCTCCCTCCCCCTCCCCTCTCTTGCCTATAAACATCAATTTGGGATGATTCGAGCAAAATTCATCTTAACTTGATTCATTTTCTTTTTTTTTTTTTAATGCAATCAATGACGAAAATTTAACAACCGAAAGTTGAAAAATTATCCTAGTTTGGAAAAAAAAAATAAAAAATAATAAAAAATCAGTATAAAAGTTTTCAGAAAAAAAAAAAATAATAAATGCACAAAATAGGGGATAGGTTTTTCCTCTCCCCAACTTTAAAAACTTGTAATATTTGAAGAAAAAAATTTTAGCCCTTTCTTATTTTTTAATTTAATTTTTCTTTGGCAATATTCAGCAAACTTTGCAGAAGAAGCCGTTTTGTTTAAGCCAGGGATTTAGAAACAAAAACCAAAAAAAACTGTTTAAACTTTGTCTCTAATATATACTTTTATTTATTATAGGCTAACTGGATCCTATAGGGGAATAGTCTCATTGTGATAACTGAGCATGCATTGAAATGTATTGTGTGGGTGATAATATTGTTAGATGAAGAAAAAGAATTAAAGTTTTTTTTTTAATTTTTTTTTTTTTATTACATTTTTTTCTTTCCTTCTTGATTTCTATTTCCCCTTCTCCAGAAAAAGCACATTTTATATTCAACCTCCTTTCTTTACTGTCAAAATGAAAGACGCACACAGTTTACTGTGCTTTATTTACTTCTACAGGCACGAGACATCTTTCTTTTTACCCCACTTTTGTTGTTTATTATTATTATTATTTCTGTTTCCAGTAATTCTTACATTTCAATTTACTTCACAAAACATTTTGATTTAAACAACAGCCATCACCACAAACACGAAATCGGCATAAGGATTTTTAAAAAATGTTTACCTGAAACTTCCTTAAGGATTTTTGCTATTAAACTTCCTTCTGAACACACACACACACACACACACACACACACACACACACACACACACACACACACACACACACACACACAC
>JAOPUL010003032.1:34722160-34735838 GCA_027564515.1 Octopus rubescens | reverse complement strand
ACACACACACACACACACACACACACACACACACACACACACACACACACACACACACACACACACACACAGCTAATGCCAAGCTTCTTCTTTGGTGCTAGGCTCAATACTAATATTTGTTGACTTCCATTTTCAGTGATTAGATATTGTTAGATGATTCTTCTTGTATACAACATTTTCTTTTCCTTTTTTTCTTCTTGCCATCACTCCTCCTCTAACTTTTTTTGGGTTTTTTTTTTATTCGTTTGTTTTTGTTTTATTTATTTTTCTCTCCCGCTCCCACCCCCTATCTTTCTGTCTCCTGCCTGACATCCTCTTATTACAGTTTATCAAACGCTACACCCTTTACCCTTTTGACACCTGTAAACACTTGAGTATGCTATATGAAATGTATCCCCTGCTGTCAACCTGTAGTGTCAATGTTGCCAAAGTTGGAATAAATGAGGATTTCATATGAAATTAAAAAAGGAATTTTTTTTTTTTTTTTTTTTTTCCGTATATTGTTCTTGTTAACCTCAATTGGAATTTGAAATCCTTCTACCTTGGTGGTGTTTTTTTTTTTGTTTTTTTTTTTCTTGCCAAGGTTACTTTTGTTGTCTTTTGTTTTTGTTAATATTTTTGTCTTGTTTTAATGACCTGTGTTTCCTGTCTCTCTTTTGAGCGGCAAGTTCGTCTCCACTTCATTGGCCTTTGCCTTTCTCTAATTTTAATAACAACCCATCTTATAAACAATATTTTATACTTCTTCTGTCTAGTGGTGTATCTTAAACATTTTCATCGGCCACTTTGATATTGTATTCTTCTCCTTCTAACACTTTCCTAAGTAGGGGCCATTACATGAAGCACACTATCCTCCCTTACATCTCGCATCCAGCAAGTGATATGTAGAACAATCTCAAGTCTTTGAGTATTTGGTTAAAGTCCTGACGAGGGCAACATTTGCTCCTCATTCTTTGAGTAAGATATTTCTAGAACCCATGAATCTCAACCCTAAGATATCTAAATTATTCCATTTCTAATCCTCTTCTCATTTGCTCCATTTTTTTTTTTGTTTTTTTCATTTTTTAGATTTAATTATTATTTTTTCTTCACTTGAGTTTCCTTTTCTTTCTTCTCTTCAGCCTCTCTTTGCCAGGTTTTGCTAACTTTCTGGTTTCTGATGCAGTAGAAGCTGAAATCATTCCCCTTCTCATCCTCATTTTCTTTAATGTTAAAAACTACTCCCCCTCCCCAATGACTCTGTTGAGGGTTTCATTGATTTTTTTTTTTTTTTAATTTTGTGTTAGTGACTGATTTGTAATCGTTAATTTCCCATTACTCATTGAGCAGACTTTATAACGAGGTAAAATTCACGACTTCAATGATGGGATAACCTGTATCGCACAAATGCCAGATGGCAAGATTATACAATGTTTGTGATAAAAGTCTAGATGAAATAATAGAGAAAGTACTCTAGTCTGTGCTAGTTGAAATGTTGCTTGTCTCTTGAGATATTAACATGGAATTTGTAAAGAGTTTTATTTTAATTTATATTGTGAAACCAGGCACAAACTTGACCGTGCATGTGCGAGCGTGTGTGTATGTATGTGTGCATGTGTGTATGTATGTATGTTTGTCAAGTATTTCTTATTGACAAACCTTTTTTGATAGGAGGTGTTTAGGAGTCAACTACTGTCTCCATGATGACAATATTTTAAAGCTCATACCTAATATTCTCTCGCATACATTTTATATATGTTATATATATCACACACTCAGACTCTCTCTCTCTCTCTCTCACACACATACATACACACACACACACACATACAAACACACACGCACACACACACACACTATTGCCAGCCGCCGATGCCATCAGTAGAAATCTCAAAATATATCCTCAGGATGTGAAAATTTGAATTCCTTGCCAACTCATGTTAAGAACTTTTAAGGAAAATACTTTCAAAGAATCTAATCCCCTTCAGAATGGTTAGTGCAGCCATCTTCATTTTGGCTCACCATAATTGTGATGATGTTACTGTTTAAACAAACTTGTCTGAATCTCATTTAAAATTTTCTCATGAAATATGTGTAGCAAGAAATAGCCTTTAGCTTTTAACTTCCAGAAATGTAATCTTTTTGAGTGTTATTGTTAGTGAGGAAAAGCTTAGATTGATGGCCATTATTAAACTAATATATTCTGGTTCTAAAATGAGTTTTGTTAATTTCTAACAAATGTCGCTGAGTTGTTTGAATCTGTTCTAAAATAAAACAAAATTTGTAATCTCGGTGCATGTGAATGGTGGCAGTTACACAAATTGCACTTTTTAGTGCAGTTAAGACAATCTGCACCAAACGTGTACAACATGAGCAGCGACCTTTTTCTTGAACCTGCAATCACATGTTTAGAGGCTGGCTTTATCTTTGTGTGTTTGTTGAATAAAGTTTTTTTTTTTTTTGTTTTTTTAATTTGAAGAAAAAACTAAAATATACCCATGTGTGAAATGTAAATGGTCAAGCTTATTGTTTTGGGTGACTTATTTATCAGTAAATGAATGCATCTGATGTATAAAGCAAAATTTTTTAGCTGCAGCTTTTTCTCAATTTCCCACTCCCTTTTTGATTTTTCTTTTCTTTTTTAACTCATGTTAAATACCCACAAGCTGAGTGTGCAAGCTGACCACTATATAGACTGGTTATCATTCACATGAAGTGAGGGACAACATTGCTTTCCCCATGTGAAAATAACATTTGCGGGGGTTCTTACACAAATAAATTTTACATCCATTGAAAAAAAATGTAAAATCTTTTCTCAGAGATTAGAACTATTTATATTTTCATAAATTCTTATCAAATAAACATTTTTAAATTTTACAACCAAAGAACTTTTAAACAAGTGTGTTTATTTTTAGTTAGTTGGGGGTATATGAAAACTGGAACCAACTGAAAAGCTTCCTTATTTTTTAAGGTCCAATCATAGTGTAACTACCTCCCATATTTCTGAAATACTTAAAATAGCATGAATATGGAACAAATTAAATTTTTTAAACAAGATTTATAATCAATAATATTTCATCTGCTTCCCTTCCCCACAAAATGGAAAAAGAAAAAGTTTAAACTTCAAATCTTAATCCAGTTTAACCCACCTGTTTAGTTTCATAGACACAATTTGTCTTTCTTCTACTTACCCAGTCTGGTTCAACCAGTCAGAATTCTTCACATTTCTAGAATATGCATTTGTCTTTCACTTCAAATTGCTTACCAAAATGGTCAGCAACTGAATGATGACTAGTCATATAAATATATGTGCAGATTCTTGAACTGCTCTCTTCCTAAAAACCGGTGTTAGCTGGCTGCGTGCGTCAGTTAATCATACGCACATACACTTACATCTCCATACGCACAGACAAATACCTATTACACACACACACACACACACACACACATATTTGAGCTTGTCCGTGCTTGATTGTGATGACAGATTCAAATTAAGAGTGTTTGGGTGTGGCTAAGCCAATAGTGGTTTATCCATTTCTCAGTGTTACCACTCTACATCCTGGTTAGGAATAGCAACATGCTTGTACTACTCAATACAGATCCATCCTGTAAATTTCTCCAACTTTCTGTCTGTATAAAAATTATTAAAAAGAATAAAAAATATCAAAAAAGATAACTGGAAAAAGCCCACTTAATATTTTGTTGTTACATTCTACTACTGTTAAAAGTAGCTTCTGACCCTGTTTTTACTGTGCCCTGTTCTAGTATTTAGTTGCTACCTACTTTGGCTATTCATCAGTATATTTAGTGAACTTTTGTCTTTTGTGTGTGTGTGTGTGTGTGTGATGTTTCTTTTAATTTTCTATTTTATTTTCAGATACATCAATCAATACAGTTAGACTTATTTTAATGTTCCTATATGACTTTTCTCTCATCAGAGAAATTATGTACTTTTTTAAACGTTAAACAATAATCAAAGGGCTGCTTCTCGGTCATAAAAGAAGCAGACATTTCTACAGACACTAACACAATCCTTCACTTTTTGGGTGCTGGGTGTTACATAAACAATTATCACATATTCTATTAGCAATTATGGTTTCTTACATAGGCTTGAAAAGTGAAGTTTATGGGGAGAGGGAACATGGACTTGTAAAATTGATGTTCTCAAGAATATTTGTGATGGGATTTAAGATGAAGTCATTGCAACAAAGGATTAACTCATTTGGCCAAGAACCTACAATCAACCAATCAGTCGTACCAACGGACACCGACACTGGAATCAGACCAATAGTTATTCTTTTTTGACACGCTGTTTTATATATTCCACTTTAAGATGTCACTAATAATTCAACATTTAGACATTTCCTAGTGATAACTATTAGTGTTAACTTTAAATCCAGCTAACTTGTATAATGTGGTAGAACCAATTTCCAGTTCCACCCCCAATGACAAGAAAGAATCATTAACTAAAGGGAAAATAACTATTTATGTCCTCACAATTTTATTGCTGCCAGAAGTTATCTTTTGGTTTGGTTTTAATGCTATCCTAACCTCAAATATGTTATGGAGTTTTTGAGACTTTTTTTGTTCATTTTGTATTTGACTTTGTCTCAAACAACTAAATCAAGTTTTCACAAACTTTAAATCTTGTGACTTCTTGCAGTTGTTGTAATTCTAGTTGGGTTGACAATAGCAAGATGTTTTTTTTTTTCAAATACAAATTTAAATAGCTTAAATATATATAGCCAAACATAAATTTATTATTATACACTGAAGTTGTCTAACATACTAAAAAAAAAATGTTTTTTTTTCTCCTATTTCAAGATAATGTTACCTTAGCATTTGGTAGGGTTTTTTTTTTTTTTTCTCTGGCTCTACACATTGTCATATTTCTTTTCCTTTGATCCAAGATGTTGGTCATCATAGTTCAATCCATACTATTTGTAATGCCTTACTTAGAAGCTCTTAGACAATAGCAGATTATTACAGTTTTCTTTTGATCCAGATATTTTAGTTTTGCCTTGAACAAAAGTTATTCCTTAAGTTATATATTCTCTACCCGTATGGAATAGTTTTCATTCCCCTTTATATTTGTGATATTTCTTTAAAATACTATTTGATGAGGGGGAACCTCTACATCATTGCCCAACCTGCAAGAAATAGCAGTGAAATCTCCTGTCTTAAAAAATGGAAGGGATATATTGGATAATGTCCTGGATAACCCTATAAAGATGGGATGGTCACAGCTGGAATGGCTTTCACTATAGTTGTCTGCTTGAGCAGAGGTGAGCTGGAGTTAAATAACTTGCTTTTAAACATTTTTTGAGTTCTCGATTTCTCTCAAATTCTCTGAATCTTCAACTTTGGCTTTTATAGATTTTTGTTTTTTAAATCACACACACAGCATGTGTATACCTACACAAATATGTATGTTATATACACATGCTGCCAGCATGGAAAACGGAAGTTAAAGGATGAGATATATATATATGTTAAACAAAAGTATATGGCATCAGTCTGTGATGATTTTTCAACTATTCAAACTGTGTGTGTGTGTGTGTGTATATAGGTGGGTTACACACTAACGTCCGTATGATAAAAATGCCACTTCAAACCCAGTTTCTGAATTTCACCATTTGTGGTCCTATTGAGTTCTTACTGACTGCGCTTTTTTGTTTTTATATATATATATATATAATTGCTTTTGCTACAGAATAAAATTCAGGCTAGGCCATATAGAATTTCCTTGTATCATTTAGTTTCAAAACTGGTTAAATATTCTATGGTGAACCTGTATAAACTAGTTCCAATCTCACCATCTATTCATGCCACCCATTTCACTAGATGAATTATGAATATGTGCTCAAGGAAAATAGCATTAGTTTGGAAGTCTATCTTACATGGAATTATAACTAATCATGTCTTATAACAAAACCAAAATTTAAATAATTCAGTTTTGTAATTCTCCCCAATCTATTTAAGCCATGGAAACATAAATTCTGCTTTTTGTATTATCGTGGTTTATGCTATTAACATAGGTTATACAAACTGTAATGATGGCTAAATTTAACATTATTTCTAGTGTTAAGATATTCCAATTTTTTGGGGGGGAGGGTTTGTTTAAAGAAAAACGTTCAATAAAATAATCTTAGAACTTGTGGACCAAGTAGATGTTATATTAAGGCAAGAGCATTGGTTTCTCTTTGATTCAATTCCTACATATTTGTCCCTCTGCTTCTGATAGCAATGGTTTAAGGCACTATAATTCACTTTGTATAATCTTAATCTATCAAAATATCTGAAAGTGGTTTAATGGCAGAATTACAACTCAACAACTTTATCTTGTCTTTTTTCAGGACAATAGAAACCTTTGAGTTCTGCAAAGACATTCCATTGTTTAACATCCAAAACCTAGATGTAAATAGGTTTCAGGAAGAAGTACAATTCATCACTGTACAGCAGCATGAAAACTGCTAAAGAAATGATGCTGTGTTTAAAGTGCTGAGCTACCAAGTTGAGAAAAAAAACAAAAGCACTATTAACTTAAATATGACTTCGATCAATACTGCACGACAATTAGGATTGAAGTGTGTTTGACATTTTGTTTTTGATTTATGCTCTGAGACCTTATAACAGTTATTTGGTCATTTAATCTTAGAGATGGATACTTCACTAGTAAATAGGAGGGAGTCTATGTTGCAGCTTGACCTGCTATAAACAGCTGACAAATATTCCTCAACACCCATTTAAAGTGAAGAAAAAAGACAATGTAGTTCTGGATCCCCTGCCTTAAGATGGATTACTTAAAGTTGGAATAATCAGGACTATCTGAGGTAACTTTGCCTTTCAACGTTCTTGTTTGATTAAATCAATTTGACCCTCCCTAAAAGACTGAGGTGAATTGATTTAATGAAATCCCTTATGTTAAAAATGAGACTTCTTTAGTGCAGGTGTCCTAATAAAATGCATCTCATATACTGTAAAGTGATTGGCTTTAAGGAGGGCATCAAGCCATAGAAAATATGAGCAAGATGTGATCCTCCAACCCCATTTAGGGTAAAACTCTGAATAAGAATTGACTGGGTTCATGATAATCTATCCACACGACAGCATAGGAGGAGGAGGAGGAGGATAACTGTTTAGTCATTGTACACTGGGATCTTGTCGTTTCCTGTCAGATACTGTGCATTCCCTTGGTCACACACACTAAAGACAATTTCTTCAGCTAGAAGACCTAAATTACTAAGGTGTCTTTATTTTGAGGGAATCTAACAAATCGAGTAGTCTCTTTCTATTTTCTGTGTCCCTCACTGCTTTGCATTTCAGCAATGTAACTTGACAAAACTACCCTACTACCACTCACTATTGAAGTATTGTTCAGCCCTCACTCAGCAGACATGATGAAATACCTTCCAGCTAGGACTACAGTCTCAAATGCATCCTTTATTTTTAGGCAATTGATACAGAATTCATTACAAATTCTTGTAGCTTCGATGACCTTGTTAACTGATTCACCCGGGTAACTATTTGAGCGAGGTGAGCCGTCATTGAGAAGAGTTAAGTAAATTCAATTGAAACCTATAATGCCAATGAAGGTCGCGGCAACATTTTATTAATAACTAGAATGTCAAGGGAGATTACTCACAAAATAAACTAAGGCGATGCTAGAAAAACATTGATTTCTCATCAACTTGTAGTGAGAAAGATTAAGGTTGTATTAACTCCACTGGTAATTCCCCTAGTTTCGATAAATGTTTTTTTTTTTTAAGAGGTTCTCTAGACAATGCTACGAAACGGTGTTAAACAGCTCTTTTAATTATGAACTTTTCCTCAAATTTAAAAGTTGAAGTTTTGGATGAAAAGTTTAAAACCTGAATAAAACTACATTGATACCACACAATGTTGTGATAAGTGGTGTCGTATCTCAGTTAACATAATTTAACTTCTGTTACGAAAGGAAAGGTCAAAATTATAGGTTACTGGGAAGTGTACTTTAAATAACGACCGCATTTTGTTAACTGTAGACCGGTCCAACAATTCTACGGTACATGGGCTTAAAATCTTTGGAGGAATATTACATTATTATTTAGCAATATGGCCACAGCTTTATTCAAGTTACATAATTATGTAGTATGAAAGCGTTAGGGCTGAAGTGAATATCGTTCAATAAAGGGGAGGGGTGCTAAAATTATAGTTGCGTGCAAGGGAGACAACTTTAGTGTGACTAAGGGGATTTTGGTGATGGCGCTTACAAACTTGACAGAAACGATGTTCTTATTGATATGAGTATGGTAATATCACGACTGTAGAAGCTATTTTTTAAAACATTGAAATTATCGAATTTGGATATGTTTGTGAATGATTCATCGATTACAATGAAAAATAGATTAATCATTGTGACATGATAAATTATTGTCAATCAATGAAATTTATGATTGATTTATTCAGATTTTTAAAAAGAAAAATGCTTTTGAGAGAGAGAGAAAGATCTATTTCTTATTGATCTTCTGGTGATAGCCAAAACAGGTTAAAAGTTCTGGTGTCTGTATCTCTTCCATGCCTGAAAACTGATATGGTTTGTGCTGCTGGGGATAAATGTTTTTCAGGCAATGAGTGACATAAAAAGACACAAGATCATGACACAGTGGTAGTGGTTTAGCCCCAGGTCAGCACTGATCCAGTAGGCATGATCAAAACCATTCCAACTATGATCATAATGTCATTTTGTATATCAGGAATTACATGGACCAACGTGTCCTTTCCTTTGTAAGATGGTAAGTGGAATTTGGCTATTGTTGCAGATCGAGTAATCATAGTTAGGTAAACTCATTGGATCCTCATCATCATCATTTAACGTCTGTTTTCCATTCTGGCATGAGTCAGACGATTTTATAGTGTCCAAAGAGCTGCGCCATCCCCTCCCATGTGTGTGTGTGCTTTGACAAGGTTTCTAAGGCTGGATGTCCTTCCTAATGCCAACCAGTGTGGACTTGGTGCTTTTTTAATGACACTTGCCAATCTCATTAATGACAGTAATTTGCAAAACAAAGAAAGGGTAAAATGCCTCACGTGTGAATGAGAGGAGGAGGGGTTTATGTGAGGTGTTGAAGGTTAAGGTATGATTGAGGGAAGACAAGCAGAGGTGTTTTGCTGTAAAGGAGATACATGGCTTCCCTGCAGTTATGTGAGAGTAACTTGAAGGGGGATGATGAGTTGCTAAAGCATATTTGCAAGGTCGAAGAAGGTGAGTATAAGGAAGAATATAGACAAGGTATGAAAAAGGTGGGAAATTTCATAAGAAAGGAGAAGGACAAAACAAGTAGACTTTGGTTTCAATCATCATTTGGAACCAGTTCATTTTAACATGCTAATCCTTGAGATAAACTGAATATCACACTTTCTAATCTGAAAAGCTAGTATTTGCTGCTTCATAAACCAGTTGCATGAAAGAAATATAATTAATAAAGATAGCTTTTGTTAGAAAATATTTTGCTGATGAAAATGAAATGAGTGAATAAACAAATAAAAATTCCATGGAAAAAATTTATATTCAGAAAAGTGAATTAGAAGCCAAGAATTGAGACAAATGTGACCAGAGTCAAGTTGTTAGAATTATCAGATGAAATAAAATATTTAGATTATTATTATTTTGCAAAACTTATAATGTTTAATGTGTTTTGTTTAAATCATAAAAACAGGAATTGTATGAGGCTCCTCTTTCTGCTTTTCTCATTACAAAAAAATACAATTATTTTCTCTTAATTATCAAAAGAAATAAGTTGACATAAGTTAAGATTTTTTTTGTTACACTATGCAGCCAAATCCTATTCTAAATACATTTTAAAGTTCATTTCATGTAAAACAAACAATAATCTCTCATCTAGTGGAAGATATTTACAAAGCTTTCATTGCAAACATTAAATAAAAGTTGGAGTGAAGGAAGTCGTTCAAGGTTTTACTAGTAGCTAATTAAGTCACAAAGTTTGTGGACTTTTATAATGTTGAGTTGGATTATTTAAAGAAGTCTAAAATCCATGTTAGACAAACATGGTTGATCCAGTTAACATCTTAAAACCATCATAACCAACACTGCACAAAGGATTAGTTTTTGGAAGATTTAATTACATGAACATTTTCATTACAATTTTATCTTGAATTAAGTAAGATGCCAATGGGACAAAGAATGGTGCTACCTTAGCTCACTGGTTCTCATCCATTTTTTTTTTTTTACTTATGGCCGCATGTTCAATTCAAACATTAGGATTGCTTTCACGTACCCTTACAACAAACCAACGACATCAGCACCGTCGTTGAGTGTCCTCGACGATCCTCATGCAGAAGTTAATGAATTTTTTCCACATTTCCGGAGTGACGCTCGTGGCAGGTCTTCCAGATGGCTCATCGTCTTCCAGGGACGTTCTTCTGCTTTTG
Organism: Octopus rubescens; assembly: GCA_027564515.1. Taxonomy (NCBI): domain Eukaryota; kingdom Metazoa; phylum Mollusca; class Cephalopoda; order Octopoda; family Octopodidae; genus Octopus; species Octopus rubescens. The sequence continues at coordinate 34,725,428 of JAOPUL010003032.1, read as the reverse complement.
AAGCGCCCATACCACTCGAAACATTGCTTACAACCCTTTTCCTCGTCGCCTTAAGTTTACTGAAGCATGCTCAATGTCTTTGTAGCAGACTTCCCAAGTTTAACGCAAACATTTCACGGCTCTTTGTCCATGACAAAATCACAGACTACAGCATACACGTGATCATAAAAACACAAATTTCACAACTTGCGAAGTAAACACTGATGTCATTCGACCACACTGCCTTATGAAGGTCCCTGCTGGCTCAAACTGTGCACGCAACCGTATGCTGCCATCTGTTGGCGCGCTACAGAACTAGTCCGGGAACCTTTTGATACCACCTCGTATATTTTTTTCATTCGGTTATTGTCTCGGAATTGTTCAAATATTAAACAAGTTCCCGCACCAACGAATGTGCTGAGTTGTCTCCCATGCTACTGAAAACGGAAAGATTTTGTTGTTGAGTAAACATCGTTTCATTGTTACTTAATTTTTTATTAGTTTGTGAATAAAGTGTTTTATTGCAAAATTAGTTCTTCTTGTAAACATCAAAATGAAACATTAGAATCCGATGAAGATCCCAGCCCAAATTGTTAAACCTTTAATCTTGTTCTCATAAGCTTAAATCCACTTTTTGAAATGTTTGTATTGTAGTAAATAGTTGAGGTAACCATAATACGGTGAATACAAATTTATATAATTAAATAATAATAATAATAATAATAAAATGAGTTCAAGGAAAATAACTCAAGTGGGTAAATGGCAAGATTTTAGAAAATACACGCGATTTTATTGACAGCCCTCCAAAAATACAATATTTAAAAGTATGTCTATAAAAATCATTTAACATTACATAAAGGGATTCAGAGCAGTTGTTGAATAGTCGTCAATAGGTCTATTCCTTTATGACCGTGGCCATGCTGGGGCACCGCTGCTATATGAACGCTTTTTATTACAATTTTGTTTTACGTTGAAGAATTGTTGGCTAAACTCCCAGAAAAGGAGAAATAATATTTTTTTAAATTAAGAATTAATTTCAAAAAATGATTTTACACGCTTGGAAAGAAATTTAATGTTTGTTAGTAGACAAAGTGACCAGCGACAGATTTGCTGTTGTTAGATCTCGCCAAAGATGCAAAGTCAAACTCGTGGATGCTTGCTCACTCAATAAGGTGGGGGAGGGGTTAAAGAGTTACGAAGATTTCGAGGCAGTGAGTAATTGGTATAATTTTTAAAAAACAACAGAATAAAGTGAAATAATTTCAAAAGTAGGAAATAAATTTAGAAGTGATTTACGGAACGACACACATATAAATTCTCTGTTAATTGAAATATCTCTCTTAGTTTGAGAAGGGAAAAAAACTCACGGTATTTGTTGTTGAGAAGTGGAGATAATTGCAAGAAATTAGCTAAGGTCTTTAATTAGTATATTTCAGGTAATGAACCAAGAAACTTCAACAAAAGGAAATGATATAGTTGTTGAAGAGAATCACAAGTTTAATGAGCATTGTTAGTAAGAAAAGGAAGGGAGATAACTTTGAAATGATTAAAGTTGCATAGATGGCCACCTAGTGGCTTTGGATAAAGGATGGGCTGGAAGCTAGAATTTGAACAACCACAACTGGTCTGATGCTGAAAAATTTGACACCCCAGAACATCCGTGAGATGTTCTTGAAATAAATTAAGAATGGCACATTGTTAGTGAATGCCCGAAATTGGCACGAGAGTACAAAAGACGACATGACAATGTGACAAGATTGATCCATTGGGAGCTCTATGGAAATCACAGCCTACAAAGAGCAAAGATGTGGTATGACCAACTCTTAGGAGTTACCGAGAATGAAGAGTACAAAATCCTGTGGGATGTAAAGATCGAATGTGACCATCAGATCAGACATCGGAAACCTGACATTGTAGTGGTAAAAAAAGGGAAAGAAAAGACTTGCATGATAATCGACATAACATATCCCTATGACAAGAGGATCAAAGAGAAAGAAGAAGAAGAAGAAGAAGAAAAACTGAGCAAATATGAGGATTTGAAGTGGGAAATATACAGGTTGTGGACGTGATACCAGTAGTGATTGGCACGCTTGGAAGTATCAGCATTCAACTACCAGCATGGCTCAAGAAGATTGGTACAAATGTAAAGATGGAACACCTACAAAAATCATCATTGTTTGGAACTGCAAGAATTCTCCGCAGGGTTCTCGAAGCATGATCAGTAAACAAGTGTCGCCTTAGTCTGTTGGCTGTGGACAGCTGACACTTTACATCATACCCAGCAAAATGAGCTGAGAGTTTTCATCAAATAATAAGAAGAAGACGAAATCCCAAGGTGGTTGACCAAAGGACGAACAGTGTTGTGCTTGGCGGATGTATCGAAAGAAAATGCTGCCGACAATTACAGGCCAATTTCTTTTAATGTGGAAGTTACTGTCAGGAAGGACTGCAGAAGAAATGTACACATTTCTTGACGATAATGACATTTTACCGATGGAAGAAAAAGGTTGTAGGAGGAGATGCAAAGGTACCAAAGACCAATTATTGATAGACAAATTGGTAATGAAAGATTCTAAGCGAAGGAGGACAAATTTAGGAATGGCCTGGATTGATTACCGCAAAGCTTACGATATGATACCACATTCATGGATCAGCGAGTGCTTAGACTTGGTTGGAATTGCAAGGAATGTAACATGTTTTCTGAATATAAGTATGGTGGGGTGGAAAACTTAGTTGACATCGTACGGACAAAGCCTGGGCACCCTGGGCATCAGGAGAGGGATATTCCAAGGTGATAGCTTATCTCCGTTGCTTTTTGTTCTTTGCATGATCCCTCTGACCTTGGTGCTGAGGAAAATGAACAGGGGATATCAGTTAAAGGAAAATTTCAAAGAATCAACCACCTCCTCTTCATGGATGATTTGAAGTTGTATGGTAAAGGATGAGGCACAAGTGAGTTCTTAGTGCTGACATTAAGATGGAATACGGACTTAAGAAACGTGATGTAATGAACCTGAAAAGAGGCAAGGTACAATCTCTGACAGGGATAGAATTACCAGATAGAAAAGTTTTGAAACAAATTGCAAAAGAAGGCTATAAATACCTTGGCATACTAGAGTTCAATGAAATCATGGAGAAGGAAATGAAATAACAGCTGAGGAAAGAATATTTCCGAAGACTAAGATTGGTGTTAAGATCAAAATTGACTGGAGGGAATAAAATCCAATCAGTAAATACATGGGCGATAGCATCACTTCGGTATGGAGCTGGAATCATAAACTGGCAAAAG
>JAOPUL010003032.1:34686563-34696706 GCA_027564515.1 Octopus rubescens | reverse complement strand
CCCAAGATGCCACGCAGTGCGATTGAACCCAGAACCATGTGGTTGGGAAGCAAGCTTCTTACCACACAGCCACGCCGTGCCTATTGAAGGATTGAATTAACCTGCTCATCTTTTCAACTACTTTAACATTTAAACTGGTCACATCCGACCCAAATATTCTGTTTTATGTTCAAACTGGTCAGATCTAGCCTCTCATACCTACCCTACAATGTCATACTAAAAGATATACAATCACATCATCAATATCTCAAAGCTTCAAGATAATACAGGATTCATTCAAAACAATGAGAATAAATAAGGATTACATTTGACAGAGTAATCTGAATATTAAAGGCCTAATCTTCAAATTTCGTTTTGTGTAATACTTTTAACATTTAAACCAGTTCATTCCAAGGTTTAAATGCCAACACACATTGCATCCTGGAACATATTGCTGCCTAAACATACTCTATTGCCAATGAACAAACAAGGAGTTTGACACAGACATAGCTAAATATAATAATGTTCAATGAATATCTTCTTTGTTTATCTGAATGAAGTTGAAACAATAATATTTTTTTATCTTTTATTTTGGTTTCGTAGGAACGAAATGCAAATGGTCAAATGAAGATTGTTCAGACGATTCTGAATGCTGCAGCAGTCAATGCAGCCAAGTCCATCCAGGAACAAATCACAGATGTACACAGAATCCAATGAATTATGCATGTATTTATGACTACCACTGCGTTACTCGATTGATATGTGGCAACGATCAACGTTGCTGTGCTGGTGAATGGGGTGATTGTATGATGGACTCGCAGTGTTGCGACCCTGCTCACAGTTGTATTGAAGTGAAAGGCTTCATTTATAAACGTTGTCTTGAAGGAAAGACAGTACGAACAGCAACAGTATCGATTGCTGCCATAAGCCACTGCCTACTTTTCTCAATTGGATTGTGGTTAATGTCATTTTAAAAAAAAAACACCCCCAAAAATGCATCCCCCGAACGTATTTTAAATATTTCAGGGGAGATAACTATTGGCTACTCTGTGATACGATAGTTCACCAATCATTTAAATGAAGAAATATAAAAGAAAAAACGAAATTTTCTTTATTTGAAATTAGTGTTGCTAAGTGTAACAGGATGTTTGGTTTCCCTTTTTGTCTGGTTTGATTCAACTGATAAATTAAAAAACAAAAAACAATTTAGAAAGTTAAATCAAACGACTTTACTGTTGTGTTATTTGATAGACTTAAAATATAGGAAACCGATACTTAACAATTTGGGGGTTTTTTGTGGGGAAAGGGATGTTTTTGTTTCGTTCTTTTCTTCCTTCAGAAGGCGTCCCTGGGTATTTCTGGATTAGCGAAGTTATCTCCCCTGAAATACTTTCGGAAATACAAATTTCGCAACAAAAAAAAACAAAAAAAAAAAAACCCCAAAACAATCAGAACTAACTTTATTCTACTTCGTAGGAATGATTGTTGGTGATGTACATTTTGTTTCCGATACATTTAATCAGTTGCTAAGAATAATGTCTTTATATTTCATATAATTCCACGTCAGTATAACTAACTTTATACATCGTTCTGTTTTCCCTCTAAACGGTAGCATGTGCCTCCAAAAACACATTTGGGCAGAATGGTATCTAAGATCCTGGCTTGCCAGACATTAATATTCCCTCCTTTTGGCTTAACAGTAGCTTGGCCTCAAGGAATTTGGTGATAAGTGCCTTGCCCAGGAACATATATAATAATACAGTTTGATGTATGTAGCCATTGTGCTCAGTACATACATGCAAAAATGAAGACGAAAGCAAAAGTTCTCATTAATAAAATGGGATCTTCTTTCTTACACATATGCATATAACTTCCAAAGTAATTCCTTAAAATGCGTTTCTTTCAGAAATTGTAACTAAATATATGAGGAAATTCGTTTCCATAGATTGTGTGGTGCGTGTATTTCTCACTAATGTTTCCGGATTCTTTATGTTTACTTTTTTTGTTGCAGCTATCTGTGACCTTTCAAGACACCATTTAATAAACAATAAAAGAGCCAACTTCTAAAAGTGCCAAAGTCACATTGATTTTCACATGACTAGCACTTCAGAACTAGATCTGAAATCTTTAACTTTAAAAATATCAAACTTTCTAAAATCGAAATTAAAGTCCAATAACATCTTTACTTTTGCAGTGATAATTAAAAAAAAAAAAATGGAGATTAAATAATCATTTGGGGTTATTTACTTTAAAAAGAAAAAAAATCTTTTTTTAATCAAATTAAAAAAGGGGCATCAGCACTTTTGACCCCCCCCCTTTTTTTTTAGGGCCTGCTTGACCAGCGGCAGGAAGGCAAGTTATCCTCACAAGACAAGGTTCTAATACTTGTAGTAGACTCCAAAAAGTGTTTAACCAAGCAGATTAAGTCAGCCAAACAAGAATGGTTTGTTCAGTTTCATTCAGATGGATTTTGGTTAACTTATAGTCTATGGTAGAAGACTGCTTTGCAGAGGGATTGAACTTCAAACTACATACTTGTAAAGCAACCTTCTTAGCCACACAGCTAAACTTTACTTACTGCTAATAAGCATTGAAAGGGATTGCTCAAAAGTTGAATTGAAATTCATATTTGATTGCAACTTTAACTTGCAAATTCAAGTTTAAATGTAAAGTTGCATTTATTTCAGTTTGGTTTTCTATGTTGGACTGTATCGAGTTCTTGTGTAGAAATGGTAACTTCTTGTCACTTGTCAAATAGAGGAAAGTTTTCTTGGAAATCAGTTTGCATCAGTTTAAGATGGTTGTGGCAGACCAAATGAACAGATTTAAAACATTACATTTTTGCTATTGTCATCACCTTTGTTAATTATAAAACAGATTGTGATAATCATGACAATAGTTACATGAACTTTGCCTTCAGTTTTTTTCTCTCCACTTTGACTAAGATTAACTTCATTTTATGCCATCCTTAAACAGGGATACACACATTTCTTTGGTTTGTTATACAAACTTGTCATATCTGAAAATTTAATACAAAATTAACCACTATCAAAAAGTGTTTAAAAAAATTTTCTTGAAGTTTTTTTTCTCCAGTTTACCTTATAAATAAAGATTTGTGAAAAACTTAGATATTGTTTTTGATAAATTTCAGAAATTCTGGCTGAATTGTATTTGCACAGCCTCATTCAACATATCTAGCTTGAATTGCTAAACTTAACATCTCCAAGTGTTTGTCATATTTCTTGAACTGCATTGCTTTTGTTTGAATTTAGTTAACTTTGCTGTTATTAGGAATAAATCAACATGAAATTGATGATCAGCTTAAAAAACAGCAAGTTTTATAAAACCAAGGTTGTTTCAAGTACATTAATTTCAATAGGATCAACTATTTGCAAAGATTTTCTATAAACATTGACAGCTATGGCTAACCAGTGTTAGTGAATATGCTTTAAAGACAAGAGACCCAATCATACTTTCTGAATTAATTCATATTAGACATGAAATACACACCCGTTTCATCATGAATTTGATAACATACTTTGGTAATTATTTTATACCAGTGACTGCCATTGTCTGGAATTACCATTTAGTTAGACACAGATTTAGTTTCCTCCCCGCTTGTATTTTTGGCTATTCAGAAGAAAAAAAATAGCAGGGGGGGGGGGGGACTAGTTAATTATGGTGTGTTAAATTGAAATGTACCAAAGAGCAGAAAATAAAAAAATTAAAGACAACTCAATGGTTTGAATTTAATAAGTTGTAGGTTGAGCTGTAAGGAACAGAAATTGATATCTCTGTAAATGCAGAATTCATTCAGAGCCTATGTGCACAACATGAAAAGAAAGCAGACATACAATACTTCTACCTCCCTATGAAAGCAAAGCTAAATGTCTTAGTTTTAGAATCAATTCAGGTTGGGGGGAGGGGTAATTTTTTTTTTTTTTTTAAACAGTTCAACTTGTACGAAATGGATCACCATCCTGCCACAACAAAAATCACATGCAAGGTCTATTCACCAAGCATCAACACATTCTTGTGCAGGCTGGGGTAAAATACAAACAGCTACCCAGGCATAAAAGCCTCTCCATACCAAAGAAAAGCCAACCAACTTGGCACAAGTATTGTTGCAGGCTGTAACAAAGGCGAGATATTTATTTTACAGTTCTACCAAGTCACCACTCTAGATTCGTACTTTGACTTTGGGAGCAGACTTGGTAAAAGAATTGCTAGCCAGCCCCTAAATGCCAGTCTTCCACCTTCGTCTGTAATAATTAGACATTAAAATTCAAAAAAAAAGTACGGATGAAAAGAATTGAATTTAAAATTTGGTTGCAAGTGTGGTGCTACAAAGTCAGGGACAAAACACTAATTTCCGGGGGTTCTTTTTATTATAAATCTTCCCTACCATGTCGATAAGCTGGACAAAAAGTCAAAGGTTTGAATAATTATGAAGCAAGTTCATCGACCAAGCGTCCTCAAACTGTTGCTCAAGTTATAAATTTTAATTACCAAACCAGTAACCTATAAAAATACAGAAATGATTTATCTAGAATGAGGGAACGTTTCTGTGATGGAAGAATGTATTGAGTGAATTTGACAAGACATTCCATTATTAAATCCACAAAAACTAGAAAAGGTGAAATTCCTTTACGTAACTAGTTTCGAAAGATCTAAATTACTATTATGTGGATATAAATTCGTTGCCGCGAGTTTATCAATTTCCGTAATTTAACGTTTTGACGGAAAAACTACAAGCGTACATCTTTCCAAAAAAATAAACAAAGCCGAATCAGAATCTGCAACATCTGAAGCATATTTGTAGAAAATTTCATTAAAAAATATTTTTCTGGAAGTTGAGGCAACACTTGTGGGTCATCTTTCGTTTATAGCAGCAGAATTGTCACATTTTGTAGGTAATTAAACATTGACTTCCCCCTGTCAGTTCGTCATTAAAACTAGAAAATGTATTTCTGCAAAATATTACTTAAAATATAATTTTAAAAAGGGGGTTGAGGAAACCAAGAGGGATCCATTACAAAAAGAAAATATTCAGAAGTCATCTACAAATGTAAAACTGAATTTTAAAAAAATAGTGAGACCCCAAAAGAGCTATTTTCTAAACTTCGCAGAAATATAAATACCTCCTCACAAGAAGCCACAGGTTAACTGCATCAATTCTCAACTGAAAATTCGAGATTTTTCTAATTTCCTATTTTATCGGCAAAATACCTTAAAAGTCTGATGTGCAATTTTGTTTAAGTTTGCAGCGATAAATTCGTTTTCGTTAAAACTTGACCGAGGTAAGAATCTTATTTCAACATTTCACTTCAGCCTAGCGAAGAGTATAACCTTCTGCAGTTTGTCGTTTATAATCGACCAAAACTGGAACCTTTCGTTAATTACCGTCTAACCAGATGAGATCACCCGGCTTCGAGGATCGAACTAGGGAGGTTAAAATCCAACAAAATTAGGATTAAGAGTTAAATAAGTTAAACGTTCCAGATCAGTAATTATCGATACAACCTAAACAAAAGAAAATGGGTTATGTTAGCGCCTTTTTTTTTTTTTTAAATGGATCTAATATTCCTATTTAAAAAGAACAAAATACATTTTAAAAAGGATTTAAATAAAATTTTATAGACCACATTTCATTTGTAAAAAGAAATGAATTTAGTTTCCAAAGGATTAATATGCATCATTTAAAACGAAATATAAACGAGACAAAAAGGAACAAAAATAACGGACACAAAATAAGGCGGGAGATTTCAGAAGTTAATTAACTGGTTGACGAGGGAATATATTTCGTTTCTACCAAGTTTATGCAGACAAAGTGTTTAGGAACTGGTTCAAGTTTATCAAAAGAAAAAAAATATACAAATTCGATACGGAATATTTTGGTTGAACATTTCCCTGCAAATTCGGTTTACTCGATTCGTTGTTTGATTTGAGCGAAAAATCAAAACAAACAAATAATTTGATTTGGTAGTCTGTGAAACCGATTACACCATTTAAAAATTAAAAGACTGCAAATATGAAGATTGAAATACTTTCATGACAATGGAAGTGGCCCTTAAAAGGGCCGTTTGTATTTTTTCAATGAAAAATTTAAGCCCGTTCGCCACGGATACGTCTGGCCAGCTGGATGTCCTTTGGCATAATGGTAACTCTCTTGGCGTGGATTGCGCACAGGTTGGTGTCTTCAAAGAGACCAACAAGGTAGGCTTCGCTAGCTTCTTGGAGAGCCATTACAGCTGAACTCTGGAAACGAAGATCTGTCTTGAAATCCTGAGCGATTTCACGGACCAAACGCTGGAATGGTAGTTTACGGATAAGTAATTCAGTAGATTTCTGGTATCTACGGATTTCACGAAGAGCAACAGTTCCAGGCCTGTATCTATGAGGTTTCTTCACACCACCGGTAGCTGGGGCGCTCTTTCGGGCAGCCTTGGTGGCCAGTTGTTTCCTGGGAGCTTTTCCTCCGGTAGATTTACGAGCGGTCTGCTTAGTACGAGCCATGACAAACAGTAAATTTGCAAGATGCTGAATGACGAGACGGTGAATGTATGATGTTTATATACACCAACACCCCTCCCCTGGTTGGTAAATCGTATTTAGCGCCTCCATTCTGATTGGCTGTTAAACGACATGTTTTTATTGGCCCTTAACCAACCATTTTCTGGTATCTGATTGGTTTATTTCAGCTTGCGTTCTGGAGCCACTTTTTTGCAATTTTATCGCGATTTTCGTTTTACTTCTATCAATTAAGAATTTTCATAGACCTAATTTATCTACTTTCTTACTCTATTAATTAGGAACTTGTCTCGTTACAGCATAGTGCTATTTAGGCATGTTTTATTTTAATAAAATAAACAAGTATATTGTTAAATTGATACAGTGGTGAAGATATTGCATGCGACAGTAACGTTTACAGAAGTGTAGAGACTTAACAGCAGAATTGAAACCGTGGCGATAAGTTTATAACTCCTAACTTCTCTAAATATGTGAGCTTTAATATTGAACATCAAGTCTTACATTAAAATTTGTGACTTCTAAGGACATGGTTGTTTAATAAAACTTATTTGATTACATTTATAATTTACATTCGAAAATTAAGGTTTCAAGAAGGAATTAAAAAAGGTGAATTTACAATTAATGTACAAGTCTGAAAAACATTCTTAACGTAAATAGAATTCGATATAAAATTGGATTTATGTATCAATACTTTTTTTGAATATTACAGATTCATTAGCCTGACTACACACGCATACCTCCAAGGCTTTTGTTTCCTCATAACTAGCAGAAAAATATTTTAAATAAAATTTTCTGTAAATACTTGTCAAATTGTGCAGATTAGGATTATGCTGGAATTTAATGGATAAAAAAAAAATGTTAAACGTGCAAACATTGACACATCACATATCTACAAAGCGAAACTTGATATTTCGAAGAAATTGTGATATATGTCAGTATATATATATGTGTGCACGTCCACCAATTTCTTTTCTTTTTCACATTAAATTTCGATTTAATCGTTATTTACACCATCTGAAACGTACTTCTAAAAAAAAACTTGAATTTAAAAATATCATTTTTTTCCCCTAAAAGTTATGAGAGCGAGGATTACACTTGTGTAGTTATGTTGTATATACAAATATTTAACTCTGAAACTGTTCCTTAGATTTACAATTTACATAAACACAGCGATGATATAAAATAGAATAGTTATTTGTTCAAAGAAGACGTTCAACCATTATTGTATAAAATAAGGTTTGAGAAAAATATTTTAGTGTAATCAGATATTAAGGGAAAAAATAATTAACTTTAAAACCTATTAACTTTTTTATTAGTCTATTGCAAAAATGAATTTCGTTTTCATAATTAGTATACAAAACTAAATCAAATTTGAAAACAATTGAAACGAAATCTGTGACAGATCCAAAAATTGTTTGAAATTAGCTATAAAAATATTTATAAGAATTTCGTGATTAAATCAATTTAGTATAATCTAAAAATTAAGATGAAGAAAGATTATGTAAAGTAAATATAAATTTAGAGACATGAAAGAAAATATTTAAATAATTGTCCAGACAAGAAATCTTCCACTGAAGCTAAAATCAATAAAAATTAATTAGAGACAGGGTGATTGATTGATTAACAAACAAATATATTCTTAAGGTTTTCTTTTTAATTGTCCTACATAATTTTGGAAGCGTGAAAATAAAGGTTATTAAAACTATATTATTTGATAGTTTATTCCAAACTTCAATTATTTTATTTGAATTAAACATATTCAGTAGTTTCAAAGTTAGATCGAGAAGTATATAATTTTATAAAATGATTTCTAATGACATAGATATGGGACTAACCGTTAATTTATTAGGCGGGAAGTATAACGAAACCTATAAACGAAGCATTTATATTTATTGTTCAGCCCTAGGTCAGACTTATAAAACAAATTAATTGTTGTTAAAGATATTTAAACCATTAAAGTAGCACTAACGAGATAAGAACCCTCTTTTTGTATAAACGAGACTAAATTTTCCAATAATTTTAAAAGGCAGTAGTAGGGTGCAGTTTGAGATTTGACTGTTATTTCTAGCAAACTACTCTATAGACGATTATATGTAATGTACATATGCATATATAAGGGATCACATTGTCCAATGTATCCTTTATGTAAGGTGTAGTTCGAGGGAGATTTGGCTGTTATTACTAGCGGGTCGAAAGCAAGTCCTGGGACTATGGTAATATTATTTTTCTAATAGTATATACATACTCTCCACTTTTCCCACAAAAATATTAAACAAATTAGTTTTTAACAAGATAGGAGCAAGCCACTATTTTAGTTAGACATCGTTATCGCGCCAGTTAATTAGTTGGCATGAAACTAATATAGACTTTAATCCGTGTTAACAAGACGATCTCTGTGCGATAATCCGACTGCAGAAATAGCAGTTACATCATACATTACCGCTTTAAGAAAAAAGACGAAAGTGTAATAATATCCTGACTAAAGTGTAATAATATCCTAATATTAGTGTGTAAATAAAGGACAGTCAAGTCGTTCAATGAGGGATGAGTTAACCAGGCTCTTAAAATACAAATGCTAAAAATTTATTCTTCTTAATCAAAATGTTTTCATATTTATTGGAAAGAGAGATTGCGATTCAAAACGTTCTCTTGAGTTACGATTTACTTCGAAACAACTTTCCTAATTGTTTTCTTTGACTCTATTAAATGACAGACAGAAACAACTACGACTTCCCGACTCTCTCTCTCTCTCTCTCTCTCTCTCTCTCTCTCTCTCTCTCTCTCTCTCTCTCTCTCTCTCTCTCTCTCTCTCTCCCCCTCCCTTCTTTTGCCTTTCTTTCTCTCACTGTTTCATTATATGTATTTTTCTTCTTTTATTTATTTATTATTATTCTTCCTAGAATGACGGATCTGGTCTCTAACAAAGAAACAAAAGCCCCGTCATTGGAATTTGGTTAACGACAATAATTGTTATGTATCAACATTTAAGAAAGTCTTGCATATTTTTACCGTTCCATTTACAGATTGGATCTGTGAAGTTTGTGTTATAGGTAGATAGATCTATAGGATTATCTAAACTGAAGGTAAAAGCACGAAAAGGAATTGTAAAAGGATTAAACTTGATGTTTTATAAAGGCTTCATGTGAGAGAAAATATCAACCACATTACCAAAACATTAACATTTGCTGAAGGAACAATACATGAAAATAGAGAGAAAATGAAGCCAGGTGCTCAAGAGGTTACTCTATTAAATGCTTGAACTTTATTTTGTCATAATCAAAGTCATCATCATCATTTAATGTCTGTTTTTCCTTGCTAGCATGGGTGGGTGGGTTGGTTGGTTTGACAGGAACTGGCAAGGTCAGGAGCCACACCAGGTTCCATTGTCTGTTTTAACTTGGTTTCTACAGTTGGATGCCCTTCCTAATGCCAACCACTTTACAGAGAATACAGGGTGCTTTTTATGTGGTGCCATCAAAATGGAACAGCCCTTTGGTGTTATAGATCAAGGATCAGACTTGACATAATGTGCCAATAAGCATAATGGTAATTTTTTAAAAGCCAAAAGTTTGTCTGATGATTTACAGAAAATGGAAGGTGAAACTTCTCATGGAAAACCTTTTCTGGCTGGTG
>JAOPUL010003032.1:34647620-34661015 GCA_027564515.1 Octopus rubescens | reverse complement strand
ATGCAATTTTATACTATATTGTTGCCATTTCTTTTGCATTCCAATGTTAAAACTTTGATGATATAAATACCCAGGAGATCAACCCCTCATACTATGATATATATATATATATATATGGTATCTTTTACTTGTTTCAGTCATCAGACTGCGGTCATGCTGGGGCACCAGCTTGAATTTTTAGTCAAATGAATCAACCCCAGTACTTGTTTTTTCAAGCCTGGTACTTATTCTATTGAACTCTTTTGCCGAACCACTAAGTTAAGGGGATGTAAACTAACCAACATCGGTTGTCAAGTGGGGGTGGGGACAAACATAGACACAGGACAGACTCACATAGATATATACATGTATATATATATATATACAACGGGCTTCTTTCAGTTTCTGTCTACCAAATTCACTCACAAGGCTCTGGTCGGCCTGAGGCTATAGGAGAAGACACTTGCCCAAGATGTCATGCAGAGGGACTGAACCTGGAACCATGTGGTTGGGAAGCAAGCTTCTTACCACACAGTCACGTCTGCTCCTATATATATATATATATATATATGTGTGTGTGTGTGTGTGTGTGTGTATGTACTTCTATATTTGTATATGTGTCTATATGTATATATGAATATGTATGTATACGTATGTGTGTGTGTATATATACAAACCACCAGTTTTCTTTCCGCCACTTCAACAAAGTAACTAAGTTGGTTAGCCATGTATTGGGTCTGAAGACCAACTGCACACCACATACAATCAAATGGAGAATCGTAGAAAAATCCCTGCTATATATAAATGGATCTAAGAAATGCAACCTATGCATAGCTGAAAGATTGCACATTCTTTTTAGATCCAAGAATTCCACTACACTACTTTGTTCCAGAGCTGAAATTTTTAGCAAATGCAAGCATATGGACAAATTTATTTTGACGAACTGGAGACCCCCGCCCCCCCTGCAGATTGAGCAGCTGTCTTAGAGACACTGGACCCCTCTTAATTGAATTATTCTACACCAGCTTGTGTAATTATGACTTCTACAGTCAAAAAGGACATAATTCTAATTTTCTTTCCTTTCTTTTTCTGTTTTTATACACCCTTTGTTTTCTCATTCCACTTTTTGCATCAATCTTTTTGTCTGTAGCAGTGTCCTGATTTCAAATAGAAAAAAACCATGTACTCAGAGCCCGAAGATAAAATCTTCCTAACCATGTGTCTTAATGGAAAGACACTATTTGTAGCTCTTATTTTAATACAGTGTACATTAAATTATATACACATATATATATAGTAGTAGTAGTCGTAGGCATCCGTCGGTCTACTACTATATATATCGTAGTAGTAGGCATCGCCTGGAGAATTTATGCTGATGGTGGTGCAGCGTCTGCTGTGACTGTGCAGGCCCACATGGGAGTGGCATTCAAACATACCGTGACTGCATTGAAGAAGCTCTCTACTGGCATTACTGGCTTTTCCTTTCTTCGAGTGCACTTTTCCTTGGTGGCAAGTTTCAGTTTCTCCTCCCCTCACGCAGTATTTGTCTCCAGCATGGGTGATTGTTTGTGGCCTCTTCCCATCTCAGGAGGTCCAGATCTATTGACTTCATATCTCTCTTGCAGATGTCCTTGAAACAAAGATGAGGTCGTCTTCATGCTCTTGTGCCAGTGGCCAATTCCCCAATTCCCGTCCCGCATGCCATGTAAATGTCCGAGCCAGCACAGACAGTGCTGCTGGAGCAGGGTGAATATACTGGGTATCTTGATGCAGTTGAGCACTTCAGTTTTGGTGACTTGGTTGGAACACTTGATGTCCAAGATGCATCTCAATTTACGAAGGTGGAAGATGTTGAGACGCCTCTCCTGTTTGGAGTAGAGGCTCCATGTCTCACTGCCATACAGTAGAATGCTGAGGACACACACCTTATAAACAGCAATCTTGGTGTTTGCAGCCAGTTTTCTGTTTTCCCAGATTCTCTTTGTGAGCCTGGAAAATGTGAAGGATGCTCGTTCAAATCACCTGCTGATCTCAGGGCCCAGGGAGAGGTCATCAGAGATGGTAGAGCCAAGGTAAGTGAATTCATAGATGACCTCCAGGCTTTTGACCTAGTTAGTAGAGACAGCCTGTTCGTAATCCTTGCCAAGATTGACTGTTCTCCAAGACTCCTCAGGATTGTCCAATCATTTCATGCAGATATGAAAGGCGTCATTCAATTTGATATATATAAAAGGCACCCGGTACACTCTCTGGAGTGGTTGGCATTAGGAAGGACATCCAGTCATAGAAACCAAGCCAAATCAGACTATGGAACCCGGTGTGGCCTCTGGCTTTGTGCATTCCTGTCAAGCATGGAAAATGTTGTTGATGATGGTGATGATATACATATATATAAATATACAATATATATATGTCAATATCTGTCTCTCTCTCTACCTACCTATATCATCATCATTTAGCGCCCATTTTCCATGCTGGGAAGCTGCGCAAGACTCCAGTCCATTTTTGCTTGGTTACTACAGCTCGATGCCCTTCCTAACACCAACCACTCCAGAGAGTGTACCAGGTGCCTTTAACATGTCACTGGCAATATATATATGGATACAATATCTTTCTCTTTCTCCCTCTCTATCTATCTCTACACAGATATGCTCTATGGCCAAATGGTTAACAAGCTTCATTCACAAACTCTAGGTCATGGTTTTACTCACACTGAGTTGCATCTCAAGTAACTTGGATTGAGCCATACTGTCTAAGTGAAATTGGGAAGACAAAAACTGTACAGAAGCCTGCCAGATAGATTGTACCCAGAGTTCTGAAGAGTCCAGCCTTGCCATGCATTATGTCACACTGATTCTGGCTGAGAAATACTCAGCCACTTGCACATTAATTCGGGAGAAGGCAACACTGTTGATTGAAGAATGAATCCTCATTGTCAGACAACCACCCTATATATATATAATTACTTCTCCCTACTCAAGTTGCTGGGTATGATACTTTCCTGGACAACCTGTTTAACTATAGGGTGGACTAGGCTGTGTCCCACTCCACCAGATATTTTAAACCTCTCAGTTAGGGATTTTTCCTGTCTTCAAATCTTTATTTGCTTTTTATATACAAGGTGTTTGGGTTAAATTTGACTTTTCTTTTTATGTTTCTTTTCTCCTGAAACAGCTTGATGTACTGGTGGACAGTCAATGGCGTTGGAGAGCATAAAGATTAAAGTTGTAGTTGAGAAAAAGTTAGCTGAGATGGAGGACTGGAAAATAACCAAATATCAGAAAAGAGTATCAGGATGATTTGGGTATCAAAATGCCAGCAGGAAGGGACTCAGTAGGTGTTTTGATTGCGTCTCTATGCCAGAATGCATCCAGCAACTGATGAACAAAGACTTAGGCTCAATTCAGATGGCTATATGAAGCTGCTGGAGACTGTGGTCAGTCCCTGGATGGAGAGGGCTGCTGCTGGAAGGCCATATGTGTGGCAACAGGATTCTCCAGAAAGAGTCAGAGAATTTATACTTCACCAGCACCAATTTCTGACCAAATTCCCTTGATTGTAATCCCATGGATTACTATGTGTGGGGCTCAATTGAGAAAGACACCAACCACTCTACCTGAAACATCAAGGATTTGTTTAAAGATCTTCACAGGGACTGAATGCGGAATGCTTGAACCAGATTCAAGAGCCATAATGGTGGAAGCTGAAGGAAGCAAACTCCCAGCCATAATTTAGTTGATTTTTTAATATCATATATATATATTAATCATCATCATTTAACATCCACTTTTCAATGCTTGCTGAGGCAAATTTCTCTTTCTCTCTCAATATTATATATATATATAAAGCAATTAAAGATATAAAGACAGGGGAAGTCCTTGGCCCATCAGGAATTGCCACTGAGATGCTTAAAATATCTGGTGGAATGGGACACAGCCTAGTTCCCTATATAATTAACCAGGTTGTATAGGAAAGTATCATAACCAGTGACTGATGTATCAGAATTATAGTCAACTGTTACAAGGGTGAAGGTGATGCCTTAGACAGAAGTAATTACAGAGGTATCAAATTGCTGAACCAGGTCATGAAAGTTACAGATAGGGTTATAGCTCAACTAATTAGAAAGTTAGACTAGATGAGAAACAATTTGGTTTTGTGGCAGGGAGAAGCAGTACTGATGCTATCTTCCTAGTAAGACAACTGCAAAAGTATGTAGCCAAAAGCAAACCACCTTAGTTGACTTTCATTAACTTGTAGAAAGCCTTTGACAGGGTCCCTCGCTCCCTAATCTGTGGTCACAGCAGAAACTAGCAGATGCATGACTGGTGAGAGCTGTCCTTGCCATGTACAGGGATGCTGTCAGTAAGGGGAAAGTCAGCAACAAATTCAGTGTGCAGGTAGGAGTCCACTAGAGCTCAGCTCTCAGTCCCCTCTTATTATCATAATTCTTCATGCCATAACAGAGAAGTTTAAGACTGGTAGTCCATAGAAGCTTCTCCATACTGATGACCTTGTTCTTGGAACGGTAGTAGAATTAGAAAAGAAATTCCAGGTGTGGCCTTAAAATTAAATTAGAAACCAAAGTTCTAGTTAGCAGGAAAACAGACAAATTACTAATCCCTTCAGGAAAATGGCCCTGTTTGATCTGTAGGTAGTAATTCTATGTGGTGTATCCAGTGCAAACTATGGACATATGAGGAGTAGTGGAATCACAGGAAGGTTAACAGAAAAAAACTTGTTTTGTCATAGATGCACAGGAGTAATAAACACTAAGAACACACAGGAAATATATTTCCTCAAATACCCAGGAGAATTCTTAGAGGTAGTAGATAGTTTCTGTTACCAAGGTGATTTAATTAGCAATAGTGAAGGGTGTTCTGAAAGTATAGCTGCTAGAATAAGAATAGGATGGAAAAGGTTCAGAGAGCCATTACCTCTGTTGGTAACAAAAAACCACTCTCTTAAAATGAAAGGGTAGATTGTATGATGCTTGTGTGTGAACAGCAATGCTATTCAGTTGTGAAATGTGGGCAATGAAAAGAGAGGACCTGCAAAACCTAGAAATAAATAAAATTAGCATACTTTGCTGGATGTGCAACAAAGTGTAAATGTGTTTGAGAGAAAAATTTGGTATGAGGCATCAGATGTAGTGTGCAAGAGAGGACTGCACTGGTATGGTCATATGACATGTATAGATGAGGACAGCTGTATAAAGAAGTGCTGAACAGTAAACGTGGATGAAATCTGTGGAAGAAGACGTGAGATAAAGTAGTGAAGATCAGAGATGACAAAGGAGCAAGATTAATGGCATTTTGCTGTGCTTAAGACTCACCTATCTCAGAGTCAAAATGATCCTAAAAGTATATTGTTAATGTGTATTGCCCTGCATCCATTCTATACTTCCCAGCAACTCATCTTTCTAATGTCCATCTCTCCTAACTATGACACTATTTCCTCAATTACTCTGGTTGTATGAGAGCAGAGTTGAATATATTCACCCCTCCCCCTTGGAACCAGTTTTGCTGCTATATTGACACTAAATGTCACTTTCCACTGAACACCCTATCATGTCTCATCTCTCCTTTAATTGTAATCCTACTATATCCACCCTGCAATACCTCTCAACTCCATCTTTGTTCAGTTTTATTATACTGTTCTTCAAAACACCTTTATGTATTCCTCCTAACATTCCCCCAAACTGAGACCCACCCTCCCTCCATCTGTCACTCTCCCCATCCAACCAGCCTTGATATCTCATTTCTACCATTCCTGCTAGTATACCCAAGTACCTCCTTTACAGTAAAACACCCCTTAATATCCCCTTTCACTTGGTACAAAGCCAATTTACTTCAAAACTGCAGCTCCACTTTGTGAGGGGAAGGGGGGGTCTTATCTTGCAAGTTATACTTGATGACCCCACTAAAGTTGG
Source organism: Octopus rubescens (assembly GCA_027564515.1). NCBI lineage: Eukaryota > Metazoa > Mollusca > Cephalopoda > Octopoda > Octopodidae > Octopus > Octopus rubescens. Next base: position 34,655,107 of record JAOPUL010003032.1, on the reverse strand, counting down.
TGCCATGAGAAAAAAAAAAAAGCACCAAATATACTCTGTAAAGTGGTGGGTCTTAGGAAGGGCATCCAGCCATAGAAACCATACCAGAACAGACAATGGAGCCCAATACAACCCTCTCGCTACTATTGAACTTCCCAACCTATGTCAACATGGAATACAGATGTTAAATGATCATGATGGTGGTGATTAATGTATGTATATATAATCATCATTTAGCATCAGTTTTCCATGCTGGTATGGGTTAGCAGGCTGAGGAGCTGCATCAGACTCCAATCCTTATTGGTTTGGTGCCTTTCCTAACACTCTAGAGAATGTAGCAGGCGCCTTTAATGTGTCACACACAATTTTGACTATCCAGTTGCAGCTGCTGTTTTGGGTTCTCTAATATCATTAAAGATATTAGAGAAAGATAAAAAAAAAAAAAAAGCCTTCAGAGAAAATCATTACAAAAAGAGAATAAACTAAATCCTATTTATGGTTATAAGCTTCAATGAGTCAACAAGGATTTGACTCTACAGTTACTCAATATAGCATGTTGCTCTCAGTCAGACCTTGATTTAGTAAATTTATTAACAGAGCTATTTCAACCATGGCCACATCTTATTTTCAGGTATCTCAGTTTACCATAATTATTTAAATATCACACCCATATATAATGCACATGAAACACTGAAGAACATAGATCTCATCTATAAAATACACATTGATCTTTCTCTGGCAACAAGAGAGGTTAGTCAGATTTATTGTAATTGCTATGTAAAATACACTGAAAACTCATCATACATTGCTATTCCCTGTTTAAGATGGTGTGGTGTGATTTGAGGAAGATTTAATTGCCACTTGTAGTAGGCCTGCTTGATGAGGGCTAACCTTGGGTTATCCAATCTCAGAATCTTGTAAATTAGCCATTGAAATTTGGATCAGTCAAAGCATGCATAACCACATCTTTTAAGGAGACAAAACGTGGTATATGCCAAGAGGAACCCCCCCCCCCCAAGACAACCTAGAATTTAGAAATATTGGCACAAGTTCAGGGGAAGAGGCCAAGTCAATTTCATCGGCCCTGAAAGGATGAAAGAGAAAGTCAACTGCATTGGCATTTGAACTCAGAACGTAAAGCTAAGCATATTTTCCCAGTGTGTTAACGATTCTGCCAGCTAGCCACCTTAGAAATATTGATGACTGACAGGGTTTAGACTAAAAGTCAAGGTTAACCACACACACAATTCAAATTGTGAGCAGCTGCTTTAAAAGTTTGGTTACTTTTTAGAACTGATTTTGTCTCAATGATTGGTCAAAATGCCCTACAATATCTGTGCTGGATCTTTACAACATATAAACGGTTGACCTGGCTGGAGTCAACCAACAGACACTGGTTAATCTACCACAAGGGATTTAGTTTTACTGACATTTAAAAATAATTTTTTTTTTTTACTACTAATCCAACTCACTACAGGCTGGTCACAGTTGAAACATCTTTGATCCTAAATCTACTCAATGAGAGATAATCAGGATTTAATATTTACACACTCCTCTTGTTCTTTATCCTGACACAACATTGTATTAACCTATTATATGCGGACAAAGTTAGTCAACATAGGCATGTCCAGTATAAACAAAGATATTAGCGATTTCTGCCATATATTTAATGTGGATTAACAATAAACTGTTCATTATTATTTGATAAAGACATTGGTTTCATTATTTCTGGTTAATCCTTTCACTACCAACAACAAACTTTGAAAAACTTGCCAACCCACAGCACCAACATCTGTTAGTTCTCAAAAAGTCCACCCAAGTACTCAGCAGCATCAGTTATAAAAATGGAAACCCTAACTTGACTGGAACAAAGTTTTTTGTTGTTGATTAAAGTCGAATACGGCGGTGAAAGGGCTAATAATGTTAAAGTTGAATGCTGCCCTAAATATTCAACATTTTAATCCCCCCCCCTATTTCTGTTGAAATATATTGCTTTTGTTAATTTTGAAAATGAAGAATTTAGCAAAATAATATTGTCATTAAGCTAGTGGTTGGAACAGAACATGAAATTTGGATGGAATGTTTTAATTTAAATCACTTTAAAACAAGAACTTTGTGTCATAGAAATTTGAAATGGTCCGTGGCAGAGGTAAAAAAACTAATCTTGTCAAGCTTATCTCTCAACTACTTTTACTCCAAGCACTTTTTTTATTTTTTAGATCAATACAACACAGAATAATGAATTCATATTGATGTGGGACCCTGGTTAAGGAAGACATCTTTGACTGATTTTTTCCTTCTTTGATTTCGGTGCTAGCACGCCATCAGCTCAGTCTAGCTGCAGTAAATAACTTCTGAAAATGTCTGAACTTTAATTTGAAGAAATTAACGAGAATTTATGTTGAAACTTTACAAATTAACTAAATAATTTTTCACAAGATTTAACATGAAACAGGGCAGATTTGAATACATGTGCCAGGATGTAACACTGTAATTGATCATTGTAAACTTATTTCAAAGATAAGAAGTCAATGTGTATTATATCCTAAAATTTGAGAAAAATATTGCACAGTCCTAAAAATAGCAAGCACAGCTAGAAATGATTAACTACTTTGTAACAGACAGAGTAAAATGGGATTAAAGATTACCAAATTTTACATTAAAAAGATTACAATTAAATAAATTTTTGTTATTTTTAGTTTTATTATTCCAAAAACCAATGTTTAAAAAAAAGATAATGATCAAATAAAAAAAAAAAAGATGAAGAATGGCGGTTAACTTTTTTTTCTCTTTCTTTTTACAATGAACTGAATTAGGAAATTCATTCACATTTTATTGAAAGTTAACCAAGAAAAGGATTTTAACAATTTTTCCTCCTCAGCTCTACATATCTGTTATTGGACCAAGGCCATACTGGAGCACCACCATATATCAATGAACCAAAGTTAATTTCTTTGGTATGGATTGTATCTATAGTCTCTATAATATGGGCGTCCTTGGTAACCACCACGATAACTGCCACCCCCACCCTGATTCCTTCCACCGTGGTATCCTCCACCACCATGGTAGCCACCACCACTACCCCCATAGTTGTGATAGCCTCCACTGTTGCGGTCGCGATAATTGCCACCACGATCATGGTAACCATCATTGCGATTATGGTAACTGCGGTAACCACTGTTGCGATCATAATAAGCACCTCCACGATCTTGATAACTACGATCTCTGTAGCCGCCACCACCACCACCACCGCCTCCACCTCGTCCGCCATGCCAACCTCTACGATCACGGCCATGATGCCTGCAAATAGAAAGAAACAAAAATACAAAATATTAGGACATTTCAATCACAACTTTTGGGATATATCTTATTTTACTTGATGTATATTATTTACATTACAAGAGAATTTTTAGGAAAATTCTTTGAAACGTTTAACAAAAATAAAAACAATCGGCACTTTTAAAATCTCAGTCATTCTCAGACTTGTCAGTGTGCAATATGGTTTTCATTTAGATAGAAGCACAATAGAACTGGGAAAACTGATATATGTGGGTCTCTTCCCTCGTCATTTGGATGACTACCTGCATGCCACAGGACTTCTAGATCAGAGCTGTCATTAAGGTAGGCAATAACAACAACTACAATAAAACTTTAAATTTAGATACTTTACCACAAACCTTTCATTTGAGTTGGTCAATGGTACCACAGTAACTTATAATGTTGTACAAAATCCTTAACTAACTTATAAGTTGTAGGTTCAACTAAAATACTGGACTTTAGGAAAATATAACCTGCATTTTCAAGAAAAAAATCACAACAAATGAAAATGTTTTGAAGACCATTTATATATAATTCTAATGATACCTTATATTTATCATCTATTACAGTCACTCCATGTATACATATTCTAGAGTTTAAGTTTTTTTTAACCAGTGATTAGAAAATATTTAGTAAAACACCCAACAACATAAACAAAAGCATTGATTATGCTTTTTCTCTATAAAAAAACAACAATATTTTCAGTTAATTCTGTATTGGAGGTTAATATATGCAGTTATTGTCCACTATCTATGAAGGAAACAGTTACATGTTATAATGCTAAAAACCAATGGCATTTCTTAATCCATTTAATCTGGATTATGAAACTATGTCAAAACATCTGACAGAAAATAGTCATTAAAAACCTCAAGAGAATATTTTGCTGTTCCAAACAGGTTTTTATTCCTGTCAATTGCAATGTTTTTGTTCTCTGAACTCTTACTGTGTCAAAGCACTCATTACCAACAAGTTGCTGCTCTTCTTTTTCAGTCTTTGTAGCAAATGGTTGAATAAAATCATGAAAATGACTACAGTTCTCGAGAGAGAAACTAAAAATATTTTGCACATATTAGTAAAGAACAATCTGGATAAAATGTAACAAAAAATTTGAGGCATTTTGAAGGAAATGTTAAAAAAGAAAAACACAAAAACATTTCAATTTAGACATATTTCAGGTGAAGATGGGAAAATAAATATTAAAAAGTAAAAATAAAATAATTGATATCTTAGAAAATTCTGATTTCAACTTACCCTGACCATTCATAGTTTCTCTTGGATTTTGTGTACCATGGTATTACTGCTGGGGGTGGTGCAGCTTCCTGTGCAACAACTTCTTGATATTCCTTGTCTTCATCTGTGTAACGATATTTAAAGAGTTCTTCAAGTTCATTTTCAAAGTCACTTGAAACAGCCTCGTCTTCAGAGTTGTCGGTCGACATATTAACTGTTAGGAATAAAATAAAAAGAAGATAAATAAAACAATGTCCTTTTTCAATGAGATGATAAAAAAAACCTACAGTTTATTGGAGACTACTCAAAGGCCACTAACTGAGCTAGTAAGAAAGGGAAGAGCAGCATGCATCATCACCTGTTTTCCATACTGGCATGGGCCGAACAGTTTGACAAGATCTAGCCAGTTGGCAAGCTTCACCAGGCTTCAATTGTCTGTTTTGGCATGGTGTCTACTGGGTGCTTTTTACATGGCCCAATCACCGACAGGGACACCAAGTAAAGAAAAAAGAGGGGTAGAAAATAACCCAATAAGTGCATTAGGATAACTGGCATAAAGCAATCATGAATTTCTCGGGTTGTTTGGTTAACCCTGTGCTAATCCAGATAAAAATAGCAAAACAAGTATGATTCAATGGACGTGGAATGGTAGGCTACAATGCAGGTATCCCAGTTCTTTGTCATCTAATCTGAAAGGTTCAACGACCTTCAGTACTTTGTCCCAGGTCCTCCTCTTGCACGTATTCCTAACCACTGAGTGATTGGCACTTCTTGATGGACTGTCGGCATCCATCCCCATCACATGACCAAACCAATGCAGTCTTCACTCTTGCACACTGCATCTAATTCCTCTTATTCCTAACTTCTCTCTCAATACATTAACACTGTCGCACATGTACACTTAAATTACACATCCAGCGGAACGCTACTAACCTCATTCTTCTCTAGCCTTTGCATGTCCTCTACATTCAGGACCCACATCTCACTACCATGTAGAATTGCTGTTTGTATACATGCATCATACAATCTTCCTTTCACTCAGAGAGAGAAACCTTTGGTTGCCAACAGAGACAAAAGCTCTCTGAATTTTCCCCCCATCCTATTCTTATTCTAGCCATTACGCTATCTGTTCATCCTCCCTCACTGCTAATTTTGTCCCCCAGGTAGCAGAAATCATCCACTACATCTAATGAGCCCCCTGGGGCATTTGATAAAATCAATTTCCTGGGTATCTGTAGTTTTTATAGCTCCTGAGCATCTTCCACATAGGAACACTACCTTCTCTGATAACCTACCTATTATTCCACTGCACCTCTTGTGTGTCCATAGCTTACACTGGGTACACCATATGGAATTCTTGCCTACACCTTTCATACAGATTGAACAGGGCCACTTACCAGAAGTGGGTGGGGTCCTGTCTGTTTTCTTGCTTACTAAGACCTTAGTCTTTGCTAAGTTAACCTTAAGGCCCTTAGATTCCAAGTTTTGCTTCCACACCTGGAATTTCTTTTCTAGTCTGATATAGAATCTGCTGTGGACAAGATTGTTAGCATATAGTAATTCTCAGAGGTTACCAGTCTTGAATTCCTGTTATGACGATGATGAAAAGGACTGAGGACTGACCCTTGATGAATGTCTACCTGTACACCAAATTCTCTGCTGTAGTTGTTAACTATCACCTTACTGACAGCGTCCCTATACATAGCCTGTACCATTTTCACAAGCCATTCGTCTACACCTAGCTGCCTCAGAGCCCACCAAATCACACAGCAGGGTACTCTAATCAAAGGCTTTCTCTAGATCAACGAATACCAAGTATAATGGTTTATTCTTAGCTAAATATTTCTCTTGCAGTTGCACGACTATGAAAATAGTATCAGTAGTGCTTCTCCCCGGGGTTAAGACAAACTGCATTTTGTCGAGCCTGCTCCTGCCTAATTGGGCTATGTAATTTTCATCACCTGGTTCAGGAGTTTGATGCCTCTATAATTGTTCCTATCTAAGGCATCTCCATTACCCTTGTAGCAGCTAACAATAATGCTGCTACACCAGTCACTGGGTATCACACGTTCCTGAATAACCTGATTAACTATGTGGGTGACTAGCCAGTATCCTACCTTACTGAATATGCTAAGCATCTCAGTGATTCTAGACGGACCAGGGGCTTTCCCTGTTTTCATATCTTTAATTGCCTCATCTACCATACTGTTGTCTACTAGGAAAGCTGGTCCCTCTGTTGGATTCACACAATAGCCTTCTTCCTTGTCCGCATCACTAAGTCCAAGGATATCATTATCCATCCACAGGTACGGATAAGGCATCCAGTTGTAGAAACCATGCTAATGCAGACATAAAACCTAGTGTGGCCCTCTGGCTCACCCATTCTTGGCGAACCGTCCAGCCCATGCCAGCATGGAAAAGAGGTTGTTAAATGATGGTAATGAGTACAAAGTTCTAGACATGTACTGCAGATAGGTAACAGTTTAATGAATTGGTAGAAACAATGGAGAATATAAGAAAAGGTGGCAAAGTTAAGTAGGAAAATGAGATAACAACATCAAGGCTGACAGGTAACAGGATTGCCAGGTTTAAGAGAGTAAATTGAAAACCTGTCCAACCAAAAGTAATAAATACTATAACATGATCAACAGTCGTTGCATGAAATGAATTTCCTTTATTCTTAAGATGCAGTAAAAAGTACAGCCAAGATGGGATCACTGATGTAGGTCACAGTACATACAAGAAAATAAAACATCCAAAACAGGTCATTATATATATATATATACACACACACAAACATGTTTTAAGTTCTCACTAGTATGTCATTATTATAATAGACTCATAAATATGTAAGAGCTAAGTGTTAGACAGGTTTAATTCTCACAGATGATGTGAAAATTGTGGCGCCTAGAAGGCAATTTGCAGAACTACAAACGCGATTGAACGCTGTTTGGGAATGG